>BQNB010063113.1:512-35813 GCA_026074375.1 Tanacetum coccineum
GATTTGACGACAGCGTTAGAACGTAGCCGACTTAAAGTGGCTCTAGAAGATTCAACGTGGCGACGGCATCACGGCTATAACACGATGCCGTCGCACCGCTTTTCCTATATATACAAAATTGATTTTAAGGTTTTAAGTGTGTAACTTTTGGGAGACGAACCCTAACTTTTATATTTGAGTTTGACAGCTTTTTAGGCCGTCTTTAGGGCCTCAAAACCCTATTGTAACCGTCTTTAATCCATGTTTTAATCAATTAAAGTTCATCTATCCCTTCAATCTTTCAATATGTCTATGTATTGTTTGATTGATTTATGTTCTTTACCTTCTTATAACATGCTAGGCTATATCCTTTGGTATTCACTTATGATTGCATGAAACTTAGATTGTAGATCCTTTTAATGTTGCTTCTTGTAATGGATGTGCGCGTTAGGCTTTAGAAAACTAGCCATAAGATATTAAATTGGCATAGACTTCTAGGGAAACGCGAGTGTGTAGAAAGGATACCATCAGTAATAGTCTTCATACTACCTTACCCCTAATATGGTTGATCCCTCTTAAGATATTTCAATTGCATGTAATGTACTCTTAGGGGCCTTGTAATAGTCTTCATACTACCTTACTTGTGCGTTGCCTTAACGGAATATTACGTAAACGGCGGGTTCGTGTAATTCGTTCATGACTTAAGAAATACTTACATAGATCATCACAAGTGTGACAAAGCAACATGATTAGGAGAAGCAATCTGAGGAGTAGTGCATGATTAAGTAAATACGTTTGTTTATGAGATAAGTTATCACCAAAGTAGTTTAGAATTATTTTATCATTAGTAGTTTAATTAGATAAAACAAACCAACCTCTCAAACCATATGATTTTACCTGCTTTCTATAAATTAAAAATTCAAAAAGAATCTTCTCTCAACCCCGTAGACCTCTGTTAGATCTTGATCGATCCTTCTCAACCTATTCCCCTAGAGAACGTTAACAACCCCCGAGTCTTGCATATACTACACTGCAACGATTAGGTACACTGCCTAGGGAGTTGTAAAACTTCTTTTTGAAGTCTAACGACGATGCATCATTTTTCATTCCTGCAGTTTATCATGAACTTTTGATCCTGCAGTTTATCAGGAACTTTTGTTCCCGCAGTTTATCAGGAAATTTTGATCTCACGGTTTACAGGGACTTACAGTGGTTTAGTAAAATCCCACAGTTTAGGTTCTAACCTATGATTTACGAACTCATCCTGCGGTTTAAGCCACCGACCCGCGGTTTATAGGGAAATGCATGAGTTTAGTAAAATCCTGCTGTTTAGATAATTATCCTACGGTTTAAGCTTCTGACCTACGATTTAAGTATCTTCTTTGAGAATTCAAAGACTTTAACTACAACAAGAACCAACTCATAATCTTTTACAACAACACAATCATCACTAATCATTGAAGAATCCTTTAATATCACTTCTTACAACAATCATTTCAACATGTCTACGATGACAGAGAATGTAATTGCAACAGGAGCTGATAATTGTCCTCTTATGCTCAAAAATAGTCAATATAACTCATGGCAGAGTCGTATGAAACTCTATATACGAGGTAAGGAATATGGTAAAGATCTTCTAGACTTAATTCTCAATGGTCCATTCAAATATGGAACGTTCGTAGTACCTAGAACTCCAACTACACCAGAAACCAAAAGACAAAGAACTTATGATGATCTCACTGACAAAGAGAAGATTCGTGAAGAATGTGACATAAGAGCAACTAATATTGTTTTTCAAGGTTTACCACCAGATGTTTATACTCTCGTAAATCATCATAGTGATGCAAAGGAGATTTGGGACGGAGTCAAACTACTTATTAAAGGCACAGAACTTTCACTGCAAGAACGAGAGTCAAAATTATACATTAAGTTTAATCGATTCACATCTGAGAAGGGGGAATCAATTCACTCATTGATGCGTATTTTCTTTTAAAGAAATAATTTAACAAGTTTTAAATTTATAAAAACTCGTTCACCAATGTCTACACGCACTAACGGGCAGAGAACCCGGTTGTGTGTAATGTAGGATTGGTAAATCCGAGGTTGTCCCAAGAGCTAAGTTTAGATTAGTTATAATTTGAAATGTCACAGGTTTGAAAATGGTTTTGAAATAATTTTAAGAATTAAGACGGGAAGTAAATGCAAAACAGTAAATTGAGAAGAAGACTATAGGGAGAAAAGTGTGCTAACCTAGTTACTTCATTACTACTGTATATGACATGTTTCCTAGTACAAAGTCTAAGTATCGTTTTATTAGTGTTCTAAAATTTATAAATCTAAATTGACGTTCGAGGTCTGTCTTATACTTTCATGGATCCCAATTGCTTTAAAGTCTCGATGTTAAGGTATCCTTGTTGTAGCTATTAAGTACCAACCATCCAAAAGACTTGTCAATAACCTAAATAGATTATTAACCCTCTCTGAAAGAGTTCACGCGCTTCTTTAAGTAGTTAGGGTAATTAAGGAGGTGATCTGATCAATTCCTACACTAGGATAGATTCCAACTTATCCCAGTACCTTTGTAATCCTAAGTTCAGCGGTTTGCCTAATAAAAGGATTAACCGGATCCAAACTACCTTTTAATATTGCCAAAACGCAGGGATCTATGACAAGTTATAAGGATATCTAATAAAACGTTAATTAAACAGGAAACATTAATCAATACATCAGTAATTACATAACTAGGCCAACACTAGATGTACTTAGCCACTCATGGTAACAGAACAATAAGAAATAATAGAGGGATTCATTGATCGAAAGCTCCTAATTCTTACAGGATTTGTTTATGAATGATTAAATACAAAAGTAAGTAAAGTGATTTCTCCCTTGGACTTCAGATGGACTTCTTCGACCTTTGGAAGCTTGGTTCGCCCCTTGATGTTGTGGTAGAAAGGTTGATGATGAATATGCAGAATGAGGGCTCTATTTAAACTTTTCAAACTTGTTACGACGTAACCTTTGTGTGTGGTTTCGCCGTAATCATGCTGATGTGGGCTTCCTTATCTTGGGCAAAATAGATGTTATGGCGTAACTTCAACGTCCTTGTTACGCCGTAAAGCTGACTCGGATGACTCATCATTCCATAATGAGATGTGTTACAGCGTAAACTTTGCAAATGATTACGCCGTAACCTAGGTGATGACCATTCTTGCCTTAATTATGTTACGGCGTAACCTTTGCGAGGTGGTTACGCCGTAAAATGTCTTGAAAAATCCATATTTGTTTGTTTTTGTGTCCAAATCCCATGTTTCTTGCACAAATGCTCAATTTCTTCTTGAAAACAAGAAATAAATTATTAAGTACCATTTTCATGCATTTATGGGATAATTACATGCATTTTGATAGGGAATTTGATACAAAAAAGTATTAAATATTTGATGTTGTCACTTACATTACTTGAGGTTTGCCCAGCTTATTAATGATATGAACACGATTAGGATGACTATGCAAAAACTTTAAGTGAATACCAAGTTCATGAAAAAACTTTAACCATAGTGGAGCAAGTTTGTCACTGATGTTAAGTTAGCAAAAGATATGCACGAATCAAGCTTTGATCAGCTCTATGCGTTCTCAAGCAACATGAAGTCCATGCTAATGTAGTGTGGATGATGAGAGAAAGATTTCCTGATCCTCTTGCCTTGGTTCCTAATTCATACATCACACCTCCATACTACAACAATCATCAATATCAGTACAATCAATCTCAGTATCACCCACAGATTTCACTAGTTTCTCAGCAATTCTATTTACCTCCTCCACAACAGCTGTTTTATGAAGTGCCCACTCATCATCAATCATATCAACCATAAGTTATTCATCAAACACCAATGGTTCATCACCCATCTTACCAAGCACCTGCTCCTCCTCAACAACCACTAGTATCATTTCCACAATTGGATTTAGGACTTGTTGTACCATCATTTCTACCCTTAGATGATCCATTTGCAAGTCTAAACAAGGAAATAGCTTTCATCAGCACAACATTTGCTTCAAGATATCCACCAACCAATAACCAGTTAAGAACCTTGTCAAACCCAAGAAATCAAGCCACTATCCAAGACGGTAGGGTCACAGTGCAAAATGTTCAGGGAAGACATCCTCAGGGTTATGCAAGCAGTGGTGCACGAGGTAATGCTACATGCACAGGGGTTAACATGAATGTGGGAACTACTACAACAAATCAGGCAAAGGTTGTTCGTTGTTACAATTGTCAAGGTGAAGGTCACATGGCAAGACAATGTGCTAAACCAAAAAGGCTAAAGAACTTAGAGTGGTTCAAGGAGAAAATGTTGCTCGCTCAGGCACAGGAAGCAGGGGTTATATTGGATGAGGAACAGTTAGCATTCTTAGCAGATGATGGGGCAAGAGCTACTACAGGACAAGACACTCAAGAACTGACTTTTATTACAATATTCTAGACTGATGGTCTTGATGCTTTTGACTCAGACTGTGACGAAGCACCATCAGCGAGTCCAGTTCTTATGGCCAAACTTTTAGCTTATGATCCAGACGTTCTTTCAGAGGTACCAACTCAGGACACTTATCAAACTAATACTATGATTGATCAAAGTGTGCAAGAGATGCAGTATTTTGAACAACCGCCTTTTATTAATGAGTCAGATATTGATATAACAAGTGACAGTAATGTTATTTTATATGATCAATATCTAAAAGAGACTGAAAATGAGGTTGTTTAAGATATTACTTCTTCTACACAACAAGATGAAAGTCTGTGATTGAAGAGATGTCTAATCAAGTAGCTACATGTAATGAGGTAAATAAGGTGAATCAGAATGTAAATGAATCCTTAACTGCTGAGCTTGAAAGATATAAAGAACAAGTCAAATTTTTAAAGAAAGAAAAAACTTTGATTTAACTAATAGAGAAAAATATATTTATGGTCAAATTTGATAGAAATGAAAAGTTTGATAGTTATCAAAAGGAAATTCAAACGTTAAAATTGCAACTTTCTGCAAACATTGAAAGTAACAAAGTTTTGAATAACTAAATGAATGTTTTGAAACAAGAACTTTCTATAAAACAAGATAAATACATTGAAGAAATTGTCAATTTGGAAAAGAAAAAGAAACTCGATAATATTGTTTACAAAACAGGTCAAACTCTTCAAAATATGCATACGTTAACAAAGCCTCAAGTTTTTTATGATGAGTCTCATAAAAAGCGCTTGGTTATCAAAATCCTTTGTATATGACTCAAGCTCAAAGAAAACAACCTGCGTTGTATTGTGGTTATACAATAGTTAGGAAGCATGATGCATTGTATGTGCTTGATACTGAAGAAACCTTAAGATTGGCAAAAGAGAGTAAGATAAAAATGAATGCTAAACAAAATGATCCAATTGCGAAAGAGAAAAAAAATAATTTTGCACCAATTGATTATGCTGCTTTGAATAAATTGTATGATCATTTTGTTAAGCATTTTGTGCCTAAAAATAACTATCTGTAAAGCACGCATTTTGGTTACTGATTTCAAAATCAGTATCTGAAAAACCACTAGTTCAACCAGAACCAATTCCAAAGGAGATTCCTCACGAACTTCCTTCCATAAGTGTGGTCAAACATAGTTTTCTGAAAATGAAAAGTCAACTTAATGATTTTGGCAACATCAAAAAAGTTAGAACTAAAGTAACTGGTCAGAATGAAGGGACTTGGGGATTTAAACATATTAGAAAAGTGTTCGAAAAAGAAGTTATTCCATTTGTCAAATCCTTAAGATAATTTTTCACAACTTTTTATCAAGGTGTTTTTCAAGAAATTAACGAAATGAAAGAGGTTTTTAATCAAATAAAAACCGAGGTTAACCAATGCTCTGTAGAAAGGAAGTATTTTGAGATCGAGAAGAAAGAATTGTTCATTGAAAATGATCATCTCTTGGAGCAAATCATTTTTCAAAATGTTATGTTTACTGCAATGCATGATGATTTTGAACATAATTGTGCTTTACCTGCTAATGATAATCATCTTGAATATGTTGAAATGGAACAGAGTTATACTGATGAATACAGTAAGGTGTTAGAACTTAAAGCTGAGCTTTCTAAAAAGAAAGATATGGTTGAAAAGAATGTTTATAATGAACTTTCAAAACGATCCTCAAGACTTGAACAACACTGTATAAATCTTGAAATTACAGTGCAACAAATGAAAGAAAGTTTGAGAAACCAAAAACCAAGTCAAAATCAGGATGCTCCCGAGTTTCCTGAATTTTTTGAAATTAATGAATTGAAAGCCCAGCTGCAAAAAAAACACCACCATCAGCAACTTAAAAGACCATATTGCAACCTTGAAAGGTAAAAGTGTGTCTGATGGTACTATATTTGTCAATAACTCTTGTGTGATTGCCCTAGGAATGTATAAATTAGATTTGGAACCAATATCTCATAAAGTTAGGAATATTAGGGAAGCTCGTGTAGTTTACCTGTAACAAACCAATGAACATGCTGACACTCTTTGTGACATTGTACAACAAGCTAGAGCCCATCAACCATTAGATAGGGCTTTAGACTATGCTTGCAAGTTTAAAACAGGTATTCAGGAGTTTTTAGTTTAACTAGATGCTACATGCCATGGTTCCCCCAACAAGAGTAAGAAATTGGTTGCAGTTACACCAATGAACAAGAATAAGAATGTTAGGTTTGAAGAACCTAGTAAATCAACAAGTAGCACACCAAAACATGCAGACTTACAAAACCCTAAGATTACTAACAAACCTTTGTTGACTTCTACAATAGTGGAGAGTTCTACTAGTTCTAGCGGATCAAAGCCTTCAGGCAATATAAAGAAAATAGGATCACGCAAAAATCCACTAGCAACCAGAATAATAAAGTATAAGACACCTTAGGAGCGTTAAATCTAGTTTGAATAAAAAGAATTGTGTTTCTGAATGTATTGCAAGTACTAAACATGTTGTATTTGATGTGAATTCTAAACTTGTTTGCTCAACGTGTAGGGATGGTTGTTTAATGCTTGTCATGATATGTGTGTTGTTGATTATCTGAATAATGTAAATAAGCGTGTAAAATCTAGGTCAAGTAAGAGAAATAAGAAGCAAGATTGGAAACCTACGGGTAAAGTTTTTACTAATGTTGGACATAGATGGATACCTACAGGATGGACCTTCACTATAGATGGAACTAAGTGCCCTTTAAATAGGATCACCTCCACTACAGTAGTGCCTCCTAAGACATCAATTCCAGTAAGTAGTTAAGATAACACAACCCGGTAAAAACAATCTAAGGAAACCCAAAGCAACACCAAGTGTGAGTTCGAGTAGCAAATCTAAGATTATAGAATCTAGGATTTCTAACAACTTGGAACCCAACAAAAATTAGGGATCCAATGTTTCCACGTCTCCATCTTCTTCCCGTGTCCATTTCAGGTCGTACAGATCGTCCTTTGGTATTTGGACTCGGGTTGCTCTAAGCATATGATCGGACAACGCTCACAGCTCGTCAATTTTGTTAGCAAGTTTATGGGCACCGTTAGATTTGGTAATGATCAGGTTGCAACAATTATGGGATATGTGGATTATCAGATAGGAAATGTGACAATTTCTCGGGTTTATTATGTGGGAGGGATTGGACATAACTTATTTTTAGTGGGTTAATATGAGGTATCATGTAACCTTTGCCCCTTTTGTATTCTGAATATTTCATTTATAGTCCTTTGACTATTTGACTTTTGTTAGTTTATCCAGATTTTGTACCGTGTTGACGGTGGTAATTTTATGAGAATTGTGGTGATTTATGGTTTATTGTGATTAATAATCCCTTTTGGAAGGTATTATTGTGTTGTTTGTATTTCGGGTGGTTTGCCCCATGAATTTTAAAAAATGCCAAAAAACCGAGTCCGACACGTCCGTTAATGTCCAAATAAGTTTTGAAAGGGTTTAAAGTAAAAATATGTCGTGTAAATACTCTAGGTTAATGGAAAAGTACTTTTAAGGTGAATAAAAATGCTAATTAACTTTGGGGTAAATTTTACGGTTGAGTTTTACGAGTATTTAAGTGATCCCGACACGAAAAGAAAGACCTGAGACCTCCTTGGATGCCATAGCCGGTCAAGAAGTCAAGAGGGGACATGGTGGCTTCTTTTTAGCATAGTTGTCTAGAGCTTGTACAAATATATTCCATGTATCCACCAATATTTCATACATTATCATTTCATTTTCAAATAAATAAAACATACACTAGTGTGTGTGTGTGTTATTCGGCCGTCACCTACACCACCATAATCCACCATAAATTTTCCAACTTTGACTAGTGTGTGTGTGTTATTTGGCCGCTACCTACACCACCACAATCCACTATAAATTTTCCAACTTTGATTGAGAACGTGATATTCCGGGTTGATACAAGTGTTTGGGTGTTTATTTAAGCAACGTTTGGGTTGTCTGGTTCGTGTCGAAATATTCATTTTTGAAGATTTTCTTGTAAGTTTTCAAATTTAAATTTCGTTTGTCCTTTTGGGTTTGTTTTGATGCATAGATGTTAGTTGTACAAGTTGATCGTCGTGAAAATTGATTTTTGGAAACGAAATGAATAAAAAATGTGTGTTTGGTTGGTTGGATTAAAAAAGGAAAAAGAGGGTTTTTGTAGTTTTGATGTTGTGGCCATGATGGTTGAATAATATATGTTGCTAGATAGTTTATTTTTTATAATAGCTTGTATGGCTTATTCGGGCTTATTTTTAAGCTATTTCTTGGCTTATTTGGGCTTATATGCCACAAAATATTTCCCAAAATCACTAGGAAAGTGATTTTGATTATTTTTGTGTTATGGCGTATGTTGTGGATTATTTTTGAGGCTTATGCTAGTAACCAAATGCGATACGTAGCTTATTAGCTTATTTTCAAGCTTAATATACGTATTTTTGAGCTATTGAACTCACGGCCCAATAAGTCTATTTAAGTCGTGGCTTAATGGGAGGGCTTATTGTGGTCCGGACTATTTTCTACTTATTGGTGTAAGCTTATGTACGTAAATGGACCTTGGTTTTGGACTTAGATTGTATTTTGGACTAATAAATGTCTTAATGGGCCCTTGTTCGGTCTTAAAGCCCAATAAGCGATATTTAGTTGATATGAGAGTTTTGTCAGACTTTTGAAAGTGAAAATGTATTTACGAAGTGATATTGAACGATATTTTAGGAAAAACATTTTAGTAAACGTTAAAGATTGATATTTTGGAATTTTGTCGAAAAGTGTCGAATTTATGAAAAGTGTGGAAAATAAGGTTTGAAACCTTGGAAAACGTTGTATGAGCATACGGGTCATGTCAAAATTTCGTAAAAAGTTTATTACTTAGAAATTTTCTTAAAAACATGATTTTTGATTTTAAATAATAAAATAATATTTAATTATTTTATTTATTTAATAAATTCACTAAAAGACGAAAAATATATTTTTTTCTCAAAATTTCTCTAATGTGTTTATTATGAGTAAACGTTTCATTTTCAACCGTATTATGATTTATTTTGAAGTGACTAAGGTTACCGAATGAACTTATCGAGATATATTTATAATTATTAATTATAAATATTTACGTATATTACTTATCTATTTTCTCTAAATAGTATAAGTATGTATTATCGAGTAATGGGATTGATACGATTGTTGGGATATGTCGTCAACCATCACACCACTAAATTGTTTTGGGTAATTGTACAACGCGTCTAAACTCTATGCATCAAACGCCAAGATTGTTTTGGAATTGGATGATTAAATTGAGACATTAACTGGACTAGGTCGTGTGCGGGCGTCGTTGCATTTGCTTGTGTGATTATTGGAGCAGATGGGTACGCCTACCCAGGTTTGTGTGTGGTTCTGCCCTAATTTTAGTGCTCCAGCTAGTAGGCCCTTTAGGTGCATAAGTGACATATGGTTATTGGTTAGCGGTGATGCTAAGGTTGTTTGCGTATATTCACTGTCATATAACACTATTGTCTACTGTTGAAATATTGGCACAGCTTTTGGGTTTAAGGTCAATCCTACGAGCTCACCAACATTATTGTTGACGTTTTCGAGTATCATTTTCAGGTGAAGTGAAAGAAGAATAGTTTGGTGATTGTGATAGCAAATTTAGAAGTATCCCGAGTGGATTTTCATGTGAACTCTTGCTTGCTTGTTGTTTGATTATAGTATTTGGATGTTTTGGATTAAGTTTAGATTATGGACCCCTGTGAGGGCATTTGAATAATTGTAAGAGATTGTGGATTTTAGTTGTGAGTTGGGACATCACTCGGGGTTGTTCGGGGTTGATGGTCTTCATAACACTTGAAGTTTATGCATTGTAGTTTTCTCTATTTTATATCTTGTGTTATGATTGATCATTATGTTGCACTCCCGAGTTTCCGCCATTGTCGAGGTGTGACAGATTGGTAATCAGAGCCAAGGTTATAGAGAACTAGGTGGATTGGCCTAGACTATAACCTAAGATTCGTCGTTTAGTTGCGTATAGGATTTATGTACACGGTGTTTCGCTTTTGTTTTCTTTCGCGTGTTCGCGGTTTAGTGCTTTAGTTATGTCAGTCATTGAAATGTGTGAGCTCAATATTGAATATGATGGGGAAAGGATGCAAATATAAGTACGGTGGCCAACGTAGTAATAAGCGTATCACAACTCACTCAAACGTAGTAGTGTTGTTCACACAAATCAATGTTGACACCGTAGGGTGGTGTTATTTGTATATCTGTATATATAGTAAGATATTCTATATATATGCGAGTCTTACTGCCTACCTAACGTTGCCCATGTTCTCTCGTGTATAGATAATTTCGCCAAGGATGAGGACCCGAAGTGCTGGTCAGCCTACTGCCGAATCATTAGGAGGGGGAACGGGTGTACATGTTGGTAGAGGTGGAAGGGATAGAAGACATAGGGAAGGTAATGATAAGCGTGTTGATGATTTGAATAATCAAGGAAATGACCAAGGTATGAGAGCTAATAGAGGTATAGAGGGAGTCAATGGGAATGTAGAGGGAGCCAATGAGGGAGCACCCGACTTCTCGACGATCATTGCCCAACAATTGCAGAACCTCTTACCCGCCATTCTAGCTCAGGTTGGTAATCAAGGAAATGTTGAAAATCAAAATGGTAATGTGGTTAATGAGAACATTCAGGAGAATGTTAGGAATGTGTTAGTGAATCGCAACCAGGTAGGTTGTTCATATAAGGAGTTCTTAGCTTGTAACCCTAAAGAATATGATGGTAAAGGAGGTGTTGTAGTTCTTACTCGATGGATTGAGAAAATGGAGGTGTGATGATATGGTGGTTGTAGTTATGGATCCAAAAAGGAATACACTGCTGGTTCATTTGTAGGTAAGGCTTTAACGTGGTGGAACTCTCAGATCCGCATGCTAAGCCAGGAAGTTGTTGTTAGTATGTCATGGAATGACTTTAAGTTTATGATGATAGAAGAGTTTTGTCCTAGTCATGAAATGCAAAAGTTGGAAAGAGAGTTGTGGAATCACGCTATGGTCGGGGCTGGCCATGCTGCGTATACTGATAGGTTTCATGAGTTGGCTAGGTTAGTTCTACATTTGGTGACTCCAGAGAGTAGGATGATTGAGAGGTATATGTATGGCTTTGCTCCATAGATCCGTGGGATGGTGGCAGCAATGGAGCCAAAGTCTATACAGAAGGTTGTGCAGATTTCTGGTGCACTGACCGATAAGGCTGTTAGAAATGGATCAATTAAGAAGGTTGAGAAAAGAGGAAATGTGGGGGAACCTAGCAAGGATAAGAATGGTAGGGATGATAATAAAAGGACTAGGACTGGAAATGCTTTTGCTTCTACCGCAAACCCTGTAGGAAGAGAGAATACGGGTACTTGGCCTAAGTGTGCCACCTGCAACTCCTACCATGCACCCAGAGGGCCTTGTCGCATTTGCTTCAACTGTAACCTCTCAGGTCATTTGGAAAGGATTGTAGAGGCGTGTCGAGGAATGTGAATCATGTCAATGCTAGAAACCCAACTATTAGGGCAAGTTATGAGTGTGGTAGTACCGACCATGTCAGGTCAGCTTGTCCTAGATTGAATATGGCACAAGGACCGAAAGGAAATCATCCAAACCAAGTTGCTGCTAATAACGGGGGTCAGGGTCGTGGAAACCAAGGGAACCAAGCTAGGAATAGGGCATTCATGTTGGAAGCAGAGGAATCTCGCTAAGATCCAAACATTATAACGGGTACGTTTACTTTGAACAATCATTTTGCCACTACCTTATTTGACTCTGGTGTCGACTATAGTTTTGTTTCCACTACTTTTATACCTCTGTTAGGCATAGAGCCCAGCGAATTAGGTTTCAAATATGAGATTGAGATAGCTAGCGGGCAGCTAGTAGAGATTGATAAGGTTATTAAGGGTTGCAAACTAGAAATCGAGGGTTATGTCTTTGACATCAATTTGATACCTTTTAGGCATGGGAGTTTTGATGTGATTATAGGTATGGATTAGTTGTCTAATCATAAGGCTAAAATAATTTGTCATGAGAAAGTAGTGAGGATACCACTACCAGATAGCAAGGTGCTTAGAGTATTAGGAGAGAGACCGAAAGAGAAAGCGAGACTTTTGATGAGTGCTAAGGCTAGTGATAGGAAACAAGAAGAGATTGTTGTGGTTAGAGATTTTCCCAAGGTGTTTCTAGATGATATATCATGATTACCGCCTCTCCGTGAAATTGAGTTCCGGATTGAGTTAATCCCTGGAGCTATACCGATTGCAAAGTCTCCCTATCGTTTGGCACCTTCTGAATTGGAGGAGTTTTCGGGACAACTCAAGGAACTCTAAAACAAAGGTTTCATTCGACCAAGTTCATCACATTGGGGAGCGCCGGTATTGTTCATTAAGAAAAAGGATGGTTCTTTTAGGATGTGCATTGATTATAGAGAATTAAACAAGTTGACAGTTAAGAATCGTTATTCGCTTCCTAGGATTGATGATCTATTTGACCAACTATAAGGGTCAAAGTTTTTTCTCAAAGATAGATCTTAGTCGATACCATCAGCTGCTAGTGCATGAGTATGACATTCAAAGACCTGCTTAAAGTAACTGTTATGTACATTTCGAGTTCACAGAAATGCCCTTTGGTCTGACAAACGCACCATCTGTATTCCTGGGGGATTTGATGAACATAGTTTGTAGGTCTTGGTCTTGATATCTTTGGGCTAGTGTTTATAGAAGATATCTTAATCTACTCTAAGACTCGAGAGGAGCATGTAAAACACTTAAGGTTAGTCTTGGAACTGCTCAAGCGAGTGGAGAAACGGTATGCTAAGTTTTCTAAGTGTGAATTCTGGTTAAGAGAAAGTTACATTCTTAGGCCTGTGAAAAATGGTAAAGGGATTCAAGAGCGTGCGCCCTGCTGAGCAGTACGAAGCTGTTAAGAATTGGAAAGCCTCTAGAACACTGTCTGAGGTTCGTTTGTTCTTAGGATTGGCTGGATATTACCGTAGGTTCATTGAGGAATTTTCTAAGATAGCTAATCTCTACAAATCTTGACTTTAGAAGTTTAGCGTGACCTTCGATCTGAAGTGTGAGTCGTAGTAGAGGCGCGAGTGAGCCGAGTTCAAACTTTGAAGGATAAGTTGTGTAATGCACCTGTTCTAGCTCTCCCTGATGGATCGGAAGATTTTGTGGTATATTGTGATGCATCAGGCCTAGGATTAGGATGTGTGTTGATGCAAAGAGGTAAGGTGATAGCCTATGCGTCTAGGCAGTTGAAAATTCATGAAAAGAATTATACGACCCATGATTTGGAATTGGAAGCAGTTGTGTTTGCCCATAAGATTTGGAGACATTATCTGTATGGGACAAAGAGTGTCATTTATACGGATCATAAGAGTCATCAACACATCTTTAGTCAGAAAGAGTTGAATATGTGACAGCGTCGCTGGATAGAGTTGTTTAGTGATTATGACTGTGAGATTTGCTACCATCCTGGCGATAAGTTCGCGACAATGTGGTGCGCTTATGCCCCCTAAGTTAGGAAGGAAAGAGTAAAACCAAAGAGGATTAGAGCTATGAATACTGACCTATTCTCAGTCGTATAAACAAAAGATAGGATACTTGCGGCTTAGAAGGAGGCTGTGGATGAGTCTACAGGATTGTAGAAAGGTTTGGATGAGATGATAGAACAGAGAAGTGATGGGACTTTATACTACCTAGATTGAATATGGGTACCTTTGAAGGGTGATGTAAGGACCCTGATAATGGATGAAGCCCATAAGTCGAAGTACTTTGTACACCCAAATGCTGATAAGATGTATTATGACCTTAGAGATAGGTATTGGTTGCCTGGTATGAAAAAGGACATAGCCGAGTATGTTAGTAAGTGTTTGACTTGTTTAAAGGTTAAGGCTGAGCATCAAAGGCCGTCTGGCTTGCTCCAGCAACCTGAGATTCCCGTATGGAAATAAGAAGGAATAGCTATAGATTTTGTGACTAAGTTGCCTAGGACTAGTAGTGGGCATGACACCATCTGGGTCATTATGGATCAATTAACTAAGTCTGCTCATTTTCTACCTATGAGTGAGGATTATAAGATGGATAGATTGGCTAGATTGTATTTAAATGAGATAGTTGCTAGACATGGTGTGTCGATCTCGATCATATCAGATCGTGATAGTCGTTTCTGTTAATACAAATAAACCGACAAAAACATTTATTTCTATTTCACGATCTTTGTTTTTATGATGACAAAACTTGAAGTAATATTATGTTAAAACCTTCTCTAAAAACACAAGTTTTCACAATATCACAAAGTGACATAAAAATGTGTATACATTATTTTATGTAAACCAAAACTTCACACAAAAATGTTTTCTAATTTCCTTCTAATTACATCATTCATGACCTAATCAAATGCAGCAAATCCAAGGGCAATCTAACAAGATTACATAAGATTTCCTAAGATCTTGAGAATCAAAATTCGGATTTGGTTACTATAGGCCGGTTCCATTGGATTTGGCTGCCGGATCCCATCTCCATGTACCGGGCAGAACTGAGCTACAATACTTTTTTGGCTATTAATACCAAGCTATTTCTCATGTTATTTCCACACAAGAACCTTCTCACTAAGAAATACTCTCTTATCAACTGATCTTTCTCTCTATTTCTTGCATACCTTTCTTAGCTTCTGTGTAGGTAGAGGAGGGTACGAGATGCGAGAGAGGGTGAGATGGAAGAAGGAACCAACTTTCCAATCCGAGATATCAAGTACTCAAGTACCATTTGCATACGTTCACCATAACACCATCAAGATCACATTTGCTGAGTCTTGACCATTTACTTTGTAGTTTGTTAGTCCCATTCATAATTTGTATTTCAAGTGTATTGTGATTGAATCGATTCTATCTACCGTGTAAAGAATCCAGATTTAGCTTGTTATTAAAGAAGTGTAAACCATCGGTTTGTGAGGCTTCACCGCGGTCAAAAAGGAGATTGTGACTAGTGTTTAATAAACTCTTAGTAGGTGACTCGGGGATGAAGTATGTCCAGAGAAGGTGTCGCTTGTAGCCTAACCACTATAAATACATTGTCCTGGTTATAAACCCCCTCTTTAACCTTCTTTCCTTTACTTACTTTTACATTTCATGAACCAAAGATCAACATCAACTCATTTCATACAAAGTTTCAAGCAGAATTTTAAAAAGATAACAAATCAATCAAGAAAACTATTCAACCCCCCCTTTTAGTTTTCCACAATTGGCATCAAGAGCTAGGTTACCAAAGTTGAGTAAAATAAATCCGTTATTTTTAAATCTTTAAACGATTGATGGATTCGTAAAACTACAAAGAAGTCAATCATGCAACGACCCACTGTCGAACAGATATCGAGGCAAACTGTTAGGAATACATTGGAAAAACCGTTTTGAACTTATGTGAAAATTCTCAAAGATATTGATCTTTGGTATATTATTGCTCATGTAACTATAATCTACCATCAAAAGACAAAATAAGGGTAAAATTAAAGCTATTTCATAATGAAAAATTTTATGAAACCACAAGAAAATGATTTTCCAAAGCGATGATGAAGCAAAAATGTTTTTATACAAGCTTTACCCTAAAAAGGAATACGAAAGATTATTTTCATGTGCGATACAACTCCAAAAAATATTTTGGGAATCATTAATAACTACTACAAACAAGGCAACAAACAAGTTAAAGATAATAAAATCGATCATTTTTGTTACAAAAAATATGAAGATTTCTCTATAACCGATGATGAACTATTGATTGGCCTTTTCTATGATTTTAATAACAATCATTACATCACTCAAAGCACTTGATGAATCTTTTTCAAGTCGTAATCATGTTAGGAAATCCATAAGGGCTCTCCCATCCAAATGGCGTCCAAAGGTGACGACGATTGAAGAATCCAAGGACCTATCAAAACTATCTCTAGACGAACTAGTCGGCAATCTCAAAGTCTATGAGGTAGTACTTGAGAAGGACTTGGAAAGTGCAAAGAACAAGAAAGAAAAGTACAAATATCTTGCCCTAAAAGCAAGACAAGTCTTAAGTGATGAGGATGGATCTTCCTCGGATAGTAACGACGAAGAATATGCAATGGCCGTTAGGGATTTCAAAAAGTTCTTTAGAAGAAGAGGAAAGTTTGTCCGACAACCATACGATGACAAGAAGAACTTTCGAAAGGCCAAGGAAGACAAGAAAGAAGACCGAAGGTGCTTCAAGTGTGGCGATCCAAACCACTTCATTAGTGATTGTCCAAAGAATTCTTTCAACGATCAAATGGCATTCGTGGTGGGTTGTTGGAGTGATAGCGGAGATGATAAAGAAGAAATTTGTCTCATGGCACACGAAAACGAGGTACTCCCTACTATAGTAGCTTATCATTAGATAATGAATCAAGACAAAATGATTATGATAAACTTTACAAAGCTAGTCTTAGGATTATTAACAAAAATAAGCACCTAAAGGCTAAAAACGAGTTACTCCAAAGGAATGTTGATGAACTTAAAATCAAGCTAGAACTATTAGAGAAAAACAAAGAAATAAGTAACAAATGTGATGTTTGTAACAAACTTGAAATTGAAATTAACTCTCTAAAACTGAAACTAGCTAGTTTCGAAAATAGTAGTTCATCCTTGCGTAAAATGGTCGAAATGCAAAAACCGTCAAAAGACAAATGTGGATTAGGATACATAGAGAATATAGCTTGCTCTAGCAACACTAAAATCAAAAATTTGGGTCCTCAAATTCAAGAAATGCCCTCTGTAGAACCGGCATTGCCGGTTCCATTGACAACAGAACTGGCTTGTTCAGACGAACAACACCGGGTATCTATTGACAGTACAGAAAATGGGAAAAATACTTGAATCTAACATCATTAATAAAAATGACTCCGTTTTAATAAACAAAAAGTCTATTTTAGGCACACCTAGAAATAGCAAACAACCACCAACCTTAAAACTTGGTCATGGCCATGGAAAGAGTAGGATTCAAACGCCTCATAAAACGACCCATAGGAGATCTAGTACTTTTTACCCTAAGAGTAACTATCACCAAGTCGGTTGGGATTATGAAAACTCAAACAAGCCGTGAGCAATTATTTGACCACCAATTTACAGCGTACGGGCAGAGAGGAGAGGAGTGGAGAGCGCGCGTAGCGAGCGCGAGCGCCCATGAGCCCTTATAGTGATCAACCAAACCGTATGCATAACATTAAAGGACCCATGAGATATTAGGGACCGAATGCTTGAGTTGTTCTAAAAATTTAGGTATGTCAAAAGGTCAAACTTGAACCGGATGAATGGATCAAAGACAACGGGTGTTCAAGACACATGACGGGTAACAAGAAACTCTTCTCAACCTACAAAGAAATTGACGGAGGTAATGTGTTGTTTGGTGGTAATACTAAAAGCAAGATCATCGGTAAAGGTACGATTACTCATAACTCCCTCTCTATTCATGATGTTAGTCACATAGAAAACCTTAGCTTTAATCTTCTTAGTATAGTCCAAATAAGCGATAAAAATCCACGTATTTTTAGCGAAACCTGCATAGCAAAATTCACAAAGAGAATAACCATAGGAAAGGAATTGGAAAAATGGCCTTTACAAAATGAAAATGGGGAACTCACCAATGACCTCCCTTTGTTAACCTCAATAGATGATACTTCGACCCTATGGCATCGAAGATTGGGTCACGCCAATATGCGACTTTTACAATCGCTATCATCTAAAGAGCTAGTTAGAAACTTACCAAAACTAAAATTTGAAAAGCTTTTTTGTGACGCTTGCAACGTTGGAAAACAAGTACATGAAAGCCATAAGGCTAAAAACGTGGTTTCAACCACTAAGTGTCTAGAACTTTTACATATGGACTTGTTTGGTCCGTCGGCCGTTCAAAGTTATGGAGGAAACTTCTACACTTTGGTCATTGTCGACGACTATTCAAGGTATACATGGACAAGATTTCTAAAACATAAAAATGAAGCTTTTGACCACTTTGAAATTCTAAGCAAAAAGATTCAAATCCAAAAGGGTTTCCCCATTATCTCAATCCGTACGGATCATGGTCGGGAATTTGATAATGAAGTACAATTTGGAGCGTTTTGTGATGCTAACGGCATTAGCCATAACTTTTCTGCTCCTCATACTCCACAATCCAATGGGGTAGAAGAACGAAAGAATAGAAACCATACAAGAAATGTACCTAGAACAATAGCTACATAACAATCATTCCTCAAAAAATTTTGGGTTCAATAAACGTTGAACACCAGTACTACCTTCTAAATAGAATTCTTATTAGACCTTTCATAGAAAAAACTCCTTATGAGCTTTTCAACGGTAAAAAGCCATCTCTAGAATATTTTAAAGTGTTCGGTAGTAAATGCTTTATTCTTAACACCAAATATTATTTAACAAAATTTGATCCTAATTCAACCGAAGGTGTATTTTAATGATATTCTCCCAATGCGGTGGAAAGGGATCAGAGGGGGCAGGGGGGGAAGGTTTCTAAATAAAAAAACCATAAAAGTAGAAGAATCTCTTAATGTTAAGTTTGATGAATCACCTCCTCCTAAATCATCACCATTAGTAGACGATGATATTCTTGAAAATGATATCATAGAAAACCAAGATAAAGACTTAGAAATCAAGGAAAATGAACCATTAAACAAAGAAATCTCAAACATCAAAAGCTCTAAAGATCATCCCCTAGGAATCGTCATAGGAAATCTTAATGAAAGAACCTTAAGATCTCATTTCCAAAATCAAAGCAACTTCTTCTGTTTCGTGTCTTCCGTAGAACCCAAAAATATCAAGGAAGCCATACAAGACGAAAGTTAGACTATGGCTATGCAAGAAGAACTAAATCAATTTAAAACAAATGATGTTTGGAGCCTCGTTCCCCCACCTGAAAACCAAACCATCATTGGTACAAAATGGGTCTTTAAAAACAAACTTGACGAAAACTTATTGTATCTAAGAAATAAAGCAAGACTGTAGCACAGATGGGCAAGGGAAACAACCAACATGAAGGTATAGACTTTCGATGAAACGGGGCGTGGGGGGGAGGGGGGGGGGGGGCGGGGGGGGGGGCCACTGGGGGGGTGGGGGGGGGGGGCTAGATTAAATCTATAAGGGGAATTTTCTTCTTATATGGGGCGGGGGGGGATGGGGGGCATGGCTCATGGACTTCAAACTCTTTAAATAGATTGTTCAAAATGCCTTTTAAATGGTTTTTATATAACCATAGAAGTATATTTTACTCAACCTCACTGGATTCGTAAGATTTAGAAAAAACCCAATAAGTATTCACACTCAAAAAGGCTCTTTATGGTCTCAAACAAGCACCCAAAGCTTGGTATGATAGACTTAAAGCCTTCCTCTTAGATCACTTGTACACCATGGGATTAGTAGATAACACTTTATTTACTAAGAAAATAGTACACAACTGCGGCGCATATGCGATCAGTGTTCAATCTATGTGGACGACATTCATCTTTAGATCAACTTGTCAAGAGCTTTGTGATGGTTTCTCAAAAATCATGCATGATGAGTTTGAGATGAGCATGATGGGTGAATTGAATTTCTTCCTTGGTTTACAAACCAAACAACTCGAAGATGGAATCTTCTTTAATCAATCTAAATATGTCAAAGAAATGCTTAAAAAATTCGGTCTTGAAGACTCCAAACCAATCAAAACTCCCATGTCATCCGAAACCAAACTCACCCGCGACGAAGACGGTGAACCCATTAACGACACTAAATATCGTGGCATGATTGGCAGTTTACTCTACCGGACGGCCAGTCGCCCGGACATCATGTTTAGCGTTTGTATTTGCGCTCGTTTCCAAGAAGCACCAAAAACTTCCCACCTTGAAGCCATAAAAAGAATCTTTCGATACAATAAAGGTACATCCCACCTAGGCTTATGGTATCCCAAAGGAGAACCCGGCATAGAAACCCATCGTCTACTTCGATTTCCGACCGAATAGGGGAGACTACGTCGATCGCAAAAGCACTAGTGGTGTATGTACATTCATGGGTTGTTGTCTCACCTCATGGTTCTCTAAGAAATAAACTGCCTTAACCATCTCAACCACCGAAGCAGAATATGTCTTTGCCGAAAAAGCATGCCAACAAGCCTTATGGATGAGACAAGCTCTAGTAGATTATGATATAAAATTAGATGACATACCCGTTCTTTGCGACAACAAAGGAGCAATTGATCTAAGTAAAAATCCCGTTCTTCACTCTCGCACTAAACATATAGAAATTCGTCACCACTTCCTTCGTGACAATAGAAAAAGTCGCCTCCGAAGATAACATTGCCGACATCTTAACCAAACCTCTTAAAAGAGAATCTTTCAATCTTCTTAGACTAGGACTTGGCCTCATGGAACCAAACGCTTAATAACAACAATTTTTTTAATTTTTTTGTCAAAAGCTTTTCTATTGATTAATACAAATAAAAGTTTTTTATGCTACTTGAACATATTCAACGAAACACATGGCCAATATGTCATTTCAAACATGTTCATTTATAGCTATATTAAAAAGAGGCTTAGTGTTTTTCTTATAAAACTAATTTTTCACTTTTGAGTCAAGAAAAACCGCACCTCTAACATATTCATGAAAAGTTTCCAAAATTTCTCATTCGCCAGTACCATTTGTCGTTTCCACCGTGCCACTTCGTCGAATAGCACCGGCAGAACCGCCTGATCAGTATAATTTTTTCTTACTAACTATACTAAATACGAATTTCTCAAATCCATTTCAAAATTTCCCTCCTTGTCACATCAATCAGCTCCTAATAGTAGAAGTTGACCTAGGGCATCTTCTAATCATTGTTTTATGTTTAAACCAACAAGTAATGCATTAAATCACCTCAAAATCTATTCAAATAAATAGGACTCAATTCTTGCATTTTTCTTCACCATCATCCTTTAACAATGCCTAAAGAAAACAAAACTAACCTAAAAAGGACCGCTCGAATAAGCGTTAAACCTTGTTGTTTCAACAATCCTAGGACATCTTCACCTATCTACCAACCTTTCTCACCTCCATCGAACTATGTATCGAGACCTCCACCAACTACTCCAACTTTCCAAACTACTATTCCTCATCTATCACCAACTAACAACAATACAAATCTCTTTGCATACTCCTAAAACATCCTCCACCCCAATAACCACGCCTACCAACCGGTACCAAACACAACCTTGCCAAACTCACATCTCCGTTAGCTATCAATCTTACCCATCGAACTATTGTTCTCTACTCCACCCACCTCTCCTCAAGCTTTTCTCAACTCTTTCGAGGATCTTCCACCCGCAACAACTAATCCTCCACCTCCTCGTCCATCATTTGACACCATTGAGCGTCTTGCTAATGAACCACCTCCCATTCCACCGCATTACATCATCTATTCCCATCTCCCACTCCACATTAACCACATATCCTACCGTTTCCACCACAATGTTCACCAAATCTATCTTCAAACTTCCCACCACTACCTCCATTAGGACCTAACAATCCTTTTCCTATGCTTACTCATGAAATGTCTTGTGAACATTGCCAACAAACTCAGGCCATTATCGACAACCTCCAAGGAGAAGTGAGATTCATTCATCAACACATTCTTGAACACAGCGAACCAACTCTTACAAACCCTAGCGTTTCACGATACACACACATGTTCATTGAACTAAAATATACCTAGACACACACACGAGGGGAGGTAAATATTCGCGTTATGAAATACTCCAGGTGGGCGGGGGGTGGTGGGGGGGCAACTCTCTACACTTATCTTGCTGTTGAAAGGCCGAGAATAATGTAGAAGGATGCGCGATAGGGGGTATAGTTTGACGGGATGGGGGGGTGGGGGTGAGGTTGGGGGGGGTGGGGTGGGAAGAGGAGGTATGGAGTGGGGGTGGAGTGGGTGCGGATCTCTATATAGAGAGGATAGATTGGGATCAGGCGAGGCTGAGAGCGATGCATTCATGAAGGTGAAGGGAGGGTGTCAATACATAAAAATTAAGTAGTAATGATCTAGAATGCACACACACACAGGGTGTGGGGGGGGGGGGTAGGATTAGGGTGTTGTTAGTTATATTTCGTGATGGATCTGGGGGGGGTACACTTGGGGGGGATTGAATTGATATTGTTGATGTTATAGGGATAATTGATTGGTTGATTAAGGTGAAAAATATGGGAAATATGGCTAACCCATTCCAACTTTTTGTTTCGACAAAAAAGGGGAGACGAGACCAATTGATTAAAAACAACCTAGCAAACAGACATACCCAACTTTATAATCAACTTAGTGTTAATTAAATCAATTGGATTTTGTCATCAACAACAAAGGGGGAGATTGTTAATAAACAAATAACCGAGCGCGGTCAAAGAACCAATTAATCCTAATTAAATTCAACGAACAATCAATATAAATCACCAAAACATGAAGACTCAAAATGAAAAAACCATCCACTAAAAACACAAGTTATCCCACTAAAAATCACAGAAGTGACATACAAAAGTTTATACACAGCAAAATGAACATACACCCCCCCCAATACCCCCCCTCCCCTAAAACACCTACAAACCCTACTACCAAACCACCAACCATCCCGCACACACAAACCCACCCCACCCCTTTGCAAAACACAACCATAGATACATACAGATATCCCTTAAGATCTGAGAATCAAAAATCAGAGATAGGAAACAATAAAAGTGACCGGCCGGTTCCATTGTATATTGGCAACCCGGGATTACAATTCTACCAATGGCACCGTGCGGAACAGAGCTCTAAGGACAGTTTTATGAAAGGCTCTAAAAAACCAAGCAAAATCTACAAGTATAAACCACACACCATACACACAAATTAAAAACTCTCGGGATCACAACTTAATCATATTAAAATTCTCATACAAACAATGCATACCCTTTCCTTCACTCAAATCCAATAATGCATAACCGGTGAGTGAACCACCCGAACATCCCCCTCAACTCCCACCCGCCCGCACCCTACCCCCTTACCCAATCAAACTAACACCCCACGCCCTCCAAACCGATCCCAAATCTAATGAGACAATGCCCAAAACTAATACATAAGAACGTCCATCAACCAAAATACACTACCCTTATACTAATAAGAAAGGAATCAAATACTACATATTAGAATCAACCATCATTTAGGATATGTATAATAAAAGAGGTGTAACCAACTCGTTGTGAGGCTACGTCTGCCGGGTCAAAAAGGAGATTGGTAAATAATTGTTTTTAAAAACTCCATCTCGAAGAAGGTGACTCGTGTAGAGGAAAGGGGCAAGGAATGAGTCCCCTTGAAGCCGGAACCACAATAAAATTCTTGTTTCCTGATATAATCTCTTAATCTCTTCCTTTACTTTACATTTACATTTCACAACCAAAGATCAACAATCAACACATTACAACAAAACAAAGTTTCAAGCAAATTTTACAGGAAGTATAACAAATCAATCAAGAAAACTATCAACCCCCCTTTTAGTTTTCCATAGTTTCACATCAAGGTTTTGGCAGTCAATGCAAGAGGCATTAGGAACCCGTTTAGACATGAGTACGGCTTACCACCCTCAGACCGATGGTCAGAGTGAGCGTACAATTCAGACTTTGGAAGACATGCTTAGAGCATGTGTTGGGATTCTAGATTTGATGAGACAAAATAAATAAAAGAATGAAACATAAGGACTAATCAGTAGATCAAGAAATCAACAAGCTTAACTGTGGATAATTATGAAGATTTGGTCAAAGTTACAAGATTTAAGATAAGGAAATTATTTAATTAGTTAAAATAGTTTTCCCTTATCGAATAAGGAAATTATTTAGTCCTCATCATATAGAAATTATTAGCCAATCATTAGGCTTCCCTCGTACACGCCAGCACAATTTATCCAGATCATCCAATTGATGAAGGCCATGTGGCCTAGATGACGCGTTCATTATACACTTTCAATTTTTCTAGTTGCTTCCATTTGAATTGTAAAGCAAATGATGTGCCATATGTCTCCTTGTAATTTGTTCAAGAAATTTTTAATGGAGAGGCACGTGACCTCTTGGATTTAATTTACACCCATGTGCTAGTGACAAAAGCAACACAACTTATTTTAATAATTCAGATTATGCCATTTTTGATAATTGGGCTTTTATTGGCCTCTTATACATTTATTGTTAGGCTAGCAAAGAGTTGGGCTGGCCCAACCCATAAAATGGGTTACGGGCGGGCCCAATAGGATCCGAGGGCACCGTTGGACTCGTATTCTAGCGCTCATTCTATTCCGGTGCTTGGTTTTGTCCGATTTTGTCTTTTCTTTTGTCTATTTCTTTAATATCCGTACATGCACATACACAAACACAAAAACAAGCATATATTTGCCATTTTTATAATGTTTTTGGTCTTTTGGGTTCATTTTTCAAGGTAAAAAGTATGTATAAAATAGCAAATACCAATGATGAACCCTAGTATGAATGAATGATGAAGGAAACAAGAGCACAAGAAGATACAAGATTTAGGGTTTACAAAACTCTAATGGTTGAGTTTCTTGTCGTCATGATAATGGAGCAGCATGTCTTTATGTTTTGACGAGCAAGGTTACAAGAGAAGTTCTATTGGTGGTACATTAAGATCGATAGAAGTTATTGATTTAATAAATGCTGCTGGATGTTGACTTAATACTGTCAATAAAATGTTTGTACTGCTCATTTTTGTTAATACTGCTGGCTTCGTGGATGTTTGTACTGCTAAGGTAATTTACCACTGCTCACCTTGAATTCAGTACTGCTTAAAATAGAAGCAGTTTGCTACTACTGCTGTTAGGCGTAATGGAAGTAAGTGCTGCTAGCTTTGGGTTTATAAAAAGTTAATACTGTTCGAGCTCCAATGGTATGTTAATACTGCTACTTGATTTTTAGTACTGCTAGTATTGGGCTCAACAAGTTTATACTGCCTGTTAAAGGTTAGTACTGCTTGTTGAAAGTTTGTACTGCTGGCTTAATGTTTGTACTGCCATTAGAAAGCAGTTAATACTGGTAGTTATGTCTGATATCAGACAAAGAAAAAAGTTAATACTGTCAGTTTCATCCGATATCGTACAATGAAGAGAGTTAGTACTGCTAGTTACACTCGATATTAGATGACATACATGGTTTGGATCTCAGACAGAAGTGAAATTATTTCAGTTTATTCTTATTGATTTTATGGCTCGTCTTGGGATTTATTAAAGATGTGATTACGAAGACGATTGATTATCACTTATTTGATGTTGTAGTTGAGTTTCACAGATGCGTGTTCTTATCATACCTTTTAGCAGGAGGTAACTTGTTCGTGCTTATAAACGATGTGACGAAGACTTGACGAATCTAGCAAAGGTGTGTGATTTTTCTTATGGTGCTCAATGCTCACATTTGCTATCACTTAGTATGTGTCTCATAGAAGATGAGGATTTTGTTAAAAGGTTGCGGTCTACTTATACTTTTTGGTCTCAGTATGAGTTTGGAGTCGCGTGGACAGTACAAGATATAAGACATAAGTTTGGGATATTCTACTTCTTCATCAAATTTGTTATACTCAGTTTTCTTCATCAGTGATCATTACATAGATCCTACAGAGTTTGAGATTCAAAAGATGGTAAACATATTGGTTTCAGGGGAAGCTTATTGTTAAAATGTTTAACCATCTACATGCACCACTTGAGGGGAAGGTCATTACTACTGCTAGTCATTGTTAATACTGCTAGTTTACGCTTTCTACTGCTTGAGTTCATTATTTGTGTTGAACTTCATGGAGGGTAATTTGAGTTAGTGTAAAGCTTGGATTAAAAGTCTTGATATATGATGTGTGGTTGTGAAGATCAAAGTTGCATACAGTCCCCTATTGAATGAAGACAAAAAGGGGAAGATGATTATATGAAGAGCAACTTATAGATCCTGTGGTGGTGGCATGACATGGAGAGTTTAACTTAAGGGGAAGATCTTAAGTTAAGGGGAAGCAGTTAGCAGTTTACAAGGAAGTTTTGTTTCATTCAGGGAGATGATTACATCTCAACTTCAAGGGAAGCTTTGGCTTTATGATGAAGTTCGTACACGACTTTGTTTGTTTTGTCATCATCAAATAGGGGAAGATTGTTGGGATTCTAGATTTGATGAGACAAAATAAATAAAAGAATGAAACATAAGGACTAAATCTAGCAGATCAGAATTCTACAAGCTGGTGGAGAATTATGAAGATTTGGTCAAAGTTTACAAGATTAAGATTAGGAAATTGGTCAAAGTTTACAAGATTAAGATTAGGAAAGTATTTTATTAGTTTAAATAGTTTCCTTATCATATTAGGAAAGTATTTAATTAGTTTAAATAGTTTCCTTATCATATTAGGAAAGTATTTAATTAGTTTAAATAGTTTCCTTATCATATTAGGAAAGTATTTAATTAGTTTAAATAGTTTCCTTATCATATTAATTTACTTCCTTTGTAAGTCATGATCTCTCCCTATATAAAGAGATCATAGACATAGGTTTTAGACATAGCAGAATCGACTGATGAGAGTCGAATAGTAAAAGGTGTGTGTGTACACCATAGTTAGATTATAGTTAGTTAGTAACCCCAAGTTATAGTTGGGGTAATAGGGAAAACGTATGAATAAAGAAAACTTTGTGATAACATTGATTGTGTTCTTATAATTCCGGTGTGCATATTCAATCATTGTTATTGTTTATCCTAGATATAAAAGATCTAACCAATCTGAGCTTAAAATGATCTTATCAATACTGCTGAAGACTGAAGAATGCATGAAGATAAAAGACGTGTGAAGGGATATGCATGGAATTGTTCAAAGTATATATTCTATAAAGATAGGAATATATGTACAAGATTATATATTTAGAAGATATATTGATATCTTATAGAAGTTTAAAAGATTTGTAGTTATCTTGTAAAGGACTCCTTGGTGTATAAAAGGAGATCCTAGGTTATGGTTTTAATCATCAGTTTTTCATAGAATTCATAGCTTCAAGGTTGTAAACCCTATCACTTCATTAGAGTGATCGTATTAATATATTAAAGCTTATTGTGTTGGTTATATCTTTTTGCGTGTCAAACATACTTTACTGTTTTATTGAGTATACTTCTTAGTGGTATAAACTAGATTCCGCATAGTTTATATCATTCACTCAAAGTTTCATTCTTAGTATTTTTGGATTTATCCAAGGATACTAAACATTACATCAAGCTAAGGAGTTAAAGATCTATTCATTGGGATCAACAAGTGGTATCAAAGCTTGTTGTAAAGTTTTGAATAAGAAGAGGATCCTATAAATTTTGCATTAATGGCATACACATCTTTAGGAAGTTCTTCTAGTTCAGATTCTGAGGTAGATTCTTGTTCTAAAACATGTGTAGAAGCTTATGCTACTCTTAAAGAACAATATGATAGTTTGTCTTCTGATTACCAAAAGTCTTAATTTAATTTAGTATCTTAAAAAGATGGTTTAGAATCAGTAGAAGCTAGATTAACTCACTATAAGAAAAATGAGGCTGTGTTTGAAGAGAGCATAAATGTTTTAAAACTTGAAGTTAAACTAAGAGATAATGCTTTAGATGAATACAAAATGAATTTGGAAAAAGCAGAAAAAGAGAGAGATGAGTTAAGGCTAACTTTAAAGAAGTTTCAAAATTCATCTAAGTCTTTAAATGATTTACTGGAAAGTCAAGTAATTGACAAGTTTAAAACTGGATTAGGATATAATGCAGCTACTGCAACTTCTCCTGCAGTAGAAAGTTTTATGAATTCATCTGATAAGTCTGGATCAGATAAGGGATATCATGCAGTTCCTCTACCTTTAACAGGGAATTTCATACCTCGCAAACCTGATCTAACATTTATAGATGAAATAGTTAAAAGTAAGAATATGGATGTTACTACTGTTGTTACACCTGGTAATGATAAAACAGTTGAAAATAAGGGTGTTTCCAACACAGTTGAATCTAATGATGTTAGGATGAACAACTCTAGTACTCCAATCATTGAGGATTGGAACTCTGATGATGAAAGTGAGATAGATTATACTGTTAGACCTAGCACTGAAAAGATAAAATCAATTAAGACTGTTAGGGAAATAGATGCACCTAAACATAACAAACACCATCCTAAAGAGAACCAAATAAACTGGAACAATCTTATGTCCCAAAGGCTAGGAAGTAACTTTAAAATGATTAATAAAGCTTGTTTTGTTTGTGGTAGTTTTGAGCATCTTCATTATGTGTGTGATAAAAAAGTTGTAAGGCCAGTGTGGAACAACTCAAGAAGTGTGAATCACAAGAACTTTTCTAATAAAATGACTCACCCTCACCCCAAAAGAAGTTTTGTTCCACAAGCAGTATTAACCAGGACAGGCAAAATTAATATTGCTGGTACAAATGTTAATACTGCTGGTGCAAGTATTAATACTGCTACCTCAACTCCTATTATGAATCATCCTAGACCAAAATCAAATGCTTTCAAAAGAGGATATTCACAAAGTTCAAGGCCTTTTAACAGATATTATGCAAACAAGTACAATATTAATGTTAATACTGCCAAGGTAAAAAATACTACTGCTAAGGATAGAGCAGTAGTAAGTGAAAATAAGGGAAAATAGGCTAATGCTGTTAAGGCCTCAGCATGCTGGGTTTGGAAAGCCAAAAACAGTAGTGTATCAACTACATTCAAGAAATATTCTTACATTGATGCACGAGGCATATCCAACTCTATAATGGCTTGGATCCCCAAAAGAGTCTAATTCTCTTATTTTATGTGCAGGGCAACCCACAACAAAAGGAGTATAAGGAAAAAGCAGTTATTAACAGTGGTTGTTCCAGGCACATGACAGGAAACAAGTGTTATCTTGATGAATATGAAGACTATGATGGTGGATTTGTTTCCTTTGGTGATGGTAAAGGCATAATTTCTAGAAAAGGTAAAATCAAAACTAGATCACTGGATTTTAATGATGTGTACTTTTGTAAGGAGCTTAAGTATAACCTGTTCAGTGTGTCACAAATCTGTGACAAAAAGAACAATGTTCTTTTTACTGACACTGAGTGTCTTGTCTTATCTTCTGACTTTAAGCTACTTGATGAAAGTCAAGTATTGCTGAGAGTTCCAAGAAAGGAAAACATTTACAATGTTAACCTAAAGAGTGTTGTTCCCACTTGAGGTTTAACTTGTCTCATTGCTAAGACCACAATTGATGAATCCAATACATGGCACAGGAGGCTTGGGCACATTAATTTTAAAACAATGAATAAACTTGTGAAGGGAAACCTTGTAAAAGGTTTACCTTCAAAGATTTTTTCAAATGATCATTCTTGTGTTGCCTGTCAAAAAGGAAAGCAACACAAAGCCTCCTATAAGACCAAGCTTGTAAAGTCAATCAGCAAACCCTTACATATGCTTCATATGGACTTATTTGGTCATACAAATGTTAAGAGTTTAATGAAAAAGTCTTATTGCCTAGTTGTCACTGATGACTTTAGTAGATTTTCTTGGGTATTCTTTTTGGCCACTAAGGATGAGACTAGTGGGATCTTAAACACCTTCATAACAGAAATAGAAAATCAACTAGATCATAAAGTAAAAGTTATCAGGTGTGACAATGGAACTGAGTTCAAGAATAGTAAAATGAATCAGTTTTGTGAAATAAAGGGGATTAAGAGGGAATTCAGTGTTGCTAGGACTCCTCAGTAGAATGGTGTAGCTGAAAGGAAGAATAGAACACTGATAGAGGCTGTAAGAACTATGTTAGTAGACTCTAAGTTGCTAACCACCTTTTGGGCTAAAGCAGTTAATACTGCTTGCTATGTGCTAAATAGGGTCTTAGTCATTAAGCCTCATAACAAGACACCTTATGAACTTATTCGTGGAAGACCTCCACTGATAGAGGCTGCAAGAACTATGTTAGTAGACTCTAAGTTGCCAGCCACCTTTTAGGCTAAAGCAGTTAATACTGCTTGCTATGTGCTAAATAGGGTCTTAGTCATTAAGCCTCATAACAAGACACCTTATGAACTTATTCGTGGAAGACCTCCACTGATAGACTTCTTGAAACCTTTTGGGCGTCCTGTTACCATCTTAAATACCAGGGATCATCTTTGCAAGTTTGATGGAAAAGCTGATGAGGGATAATTTGTTGTGTATTCTGTGGTTAGTAAAGCTATGAGAGTATTTAACAAGAGGACCAGGATAGTTGAAGAGACCTTAAACATTAGATTTCTTGAAAATACACCTAATGTGAAAGGAAATGGACCAGACTGGCTTTTTGATGTTGATTCTTTGACAATATCTATGAACTATGTCCCAGTTGTTACAGGAAATCAAACTAATAGTATTGCAAGAACCAAAGATAACATTGTTGCAGGTCAAGCTCAAAAGGAAAAAGATCCTGAATAAGAGTACATCCTAATACCTCTATGCACAACTGATCCATTAATCTCTCAAGTTCCTAAGGAATGTGAAGGGGATGCTGGAATAAAGCCTACAAAAGTGGATAAAAGAGGAGCTTCTGATAAAAATGAAAAGGATGCACAAGATACAAGAAGTGAGTCTGAAAGGCTAAATCAAAGGGAAATGCAGACTAAACATACTAACAGTACTAACAGTGTTAATACTGTTAGTACTGTTGGACCATCATTTGATAATGCTGTTTCATCACCACCAGTTAATACTGCTGGACCTTCTGTTAGTACTGCTAATGCATTTGAAGAACATCTATTTGAATAATTTTCTCCTTTCAAAAATGCATTTACCCTTCCACCTATTCCAAATGTGTCTTCAATGGATAATACTGGCATCTTTGGAAATGCTTATGATGATGAAGATTTGGAAGAAGAGGTTGATATGAACAATGTAATTTCATCTTATTCAGTCCCTGATACTTCTTTCACCAAATTTCATAAAGATCATCCTGAAGATCAAGTGATTGGAAGTCTAAAAACACCTGTACAGACAAGACACATGACCAAGATAAATGAAGAACATGGTTTGTTTTCCTCAGTTCACAAGCTTAGGAGAACAAATCACAAAGATTTTCAAAATTGTCTGTTTGCCTGTTTCTTATCTCAAATGGAACCCAAGAAACCAGTTCAAGCCTTAAAAGATCCAAGCTGGGTGGAAGCAATGCAGGATGAGCTTCTACAATTTAAACTGCTAAAAGTTTGGACCTTAGTTGATTTACCAAGAGACAAGTGGGCAATTGGTACTAAATGGGTTTTTAGAAACAAGAAGGATGAAAGAGGCATAGTGGTGAAGAACAAAGCTAGACTGGTTGCTCAGGGTCATACTCAAGAGGAAGGTATAGATTATGATGAAGTCTTTGCACCAGTTGCAAGGATTGAAGCCATAAGATTATTTCTGGCTTATGCTTCCTTCAAAGATTTTGTAGTCTACCAAATGGATGTGAAGAGTGCTTTTCTATATGGAAAGATAGAAGAGGAGGTGTATGTCTGTCAACCTCCTGGTTTTGAAGATCCATACTTTCCAGATAAAGTCTACAAGGTAGAAAATGCTCTCTATGGACTACATCAGGCCCCAAGTATAACACCCTATGTTTTAGGGTCATTTACGACGTTAATAAATTCACTACGTATTTTTGGTATTGTACGCGTTTGCTTTTAAATCGTAATCGTTAAGTTAAATCGCGTAAGCTAAAAATTATTGTTCAATGTAAACGGGAATCAAACAATTAAATGTTTACATCAAGCAAGTGTTAAGTAATTATTTTGAGGATAATTATTAACTTTGTTCATTTTATTTTTATTGGTTATGTAAAGTGTTTACGTTTTGCAATAAAATACGTTTAGGCATTCCCGGAACCACCAAAACTTTTCTATGCTTCAACAAATACTCACGATTATACCCAATACCCCAAATTTACAAAAGTATATCATACATATGCATCTATAACCGGATTTGATAGGAAAAGATAAAAGAAATATCTAATTTTCTTCCAACTTGCATTGTACATTCACCAACTAATAAATCCTTAAGACTTTTACAAGGACTTCACCATACCTTGACCATAAGACTTCCCTAAATCACTTATCTTATCTTGGACTTCTTACATGCATCTTTGACTAGCTTATTATACATATAAGGACTTATACTAGAAGGAATACACACACAACTCATTTCCTTAAGTGTAAAACACAAAAATCCTTTCCCTTTTGGCCCTTTAACCCACGACCAAACACCAAACTCATACAAAATCCATATCAAACTCATTTACAACACTTACATAAATTCCTACATGATATCTAAGAAGACCTAAGGTGATTTAAAGGTTTGGTTTAAGGTTGACAAGGGTTAATTAAGCAAGAAGCAAGATTAGGGTTTCATTGGTTTTTAGGGTTTTCAAGTCTTCCAAGTTAGGGTTTGGTTGCTAAACAAGAGTTTAGCTCTTGTTGTTCATCACCACACATCATATTAAGGTCATCTAAAACTCTTTATGTCTTTACATTTATGATTTTATGCATATATATGTTCTAAAGTTAATCACCCTTTTAGGAAAATTGTTTTAACTTGTAAAATAGGATTTTTACTTGAGTATCATGGTTATGTATACACTTATTATAATATGTTGTTAAAATGTAATGTTTCATAATCATGTTATAATGGGGAAGGATAAGCATGTACAGGTGTTGGTTTATGGATAAAAAGTATATGTAACAAGTTATCGTAAAAAGTTATAACTTATGAAAGTTCCATGGATAAATAAAGTGTGTACACATTTGGTCTCTGTGATTCTTGGACAATATAATGGACAAATGATGAATTAGGGTACCCTAAGGAATGTAAGTACATGTGTGATAAGAATTTAATGGACTTGTAACAATGCTGGGTTCTAAGCTTAAAAGTTATAAAAACAAGCTTAAACATGTTTTTAAAGAAAACATCAAAACTTGCTGTTTAGAATTCAAATTTAACTTATTTATTTTATATTTTTATAAAATACTACATCTCATAAGGATTCCAAAAAGGTAAGAAACTCAAAAAACAGATTAATAACAAAGAAGATACGTAGTTTACAAGCTAACTTAAATTCAAGCGGCTATAAAAGAATATTTTATTATTTTATTTTTTAATAAATAACTAATTATAAATACTACTGATATATAAGATGTAATATTTTTCACAGATATCACTTATTTTTAGGATTCCAAAACATTTTGAATCATAATTTTTGGATCAATAACGAAGGAGTTATGAATTACGCGAGCTTATAAACTTAAATGTATAAAAATACTTTTATAAAACTATTTTTATAAAATTTACTGTTCATCTCAGACATGAAAATTTGAAACACCAATAATAGAAGAACTTTAATGAATAGCAAAACGACTCGAAATAATCGATAAAAACAAGCTATATCGAATAAAAATACAACTTTTACGGGTTTTACGGTAACAAAATATATAAAAAAATAATTTTATAAACTGTTATGAACAGTAAATTACTGTTCACCAGTAGTCAATAAATATGAAAATTTAATAGTTTTGATAACGCTCTTAATAGAAAAGCGTGACATAAGAAACTAAGACACAGGCTTAAAACGATAAAGTTACGTTTGTTTTTTACTAATGTTATTCAAAGTTCTTAGAACTTATACGACCTATACTTGATTAGGTTGCATTCGGTCATTATCGTGACGCATTATCTGTTGTGATATACATTGTTGATTGTTCAATTCACTCGAGGTGAGTTCATAGCCCCACGTTTTACATTTACAATGATTTATAAGTTTTGGGGTGAGAAACATATGCATGTTTTACAAATAGGACGCAAGTGTACATTTTAACATGATTACGTGTTTGCCTAAGTAGCGATAACCCTCTGTGCCCACAATCATGAACTGTCAATTGCTAGTATAGTGAGCGCGAATGTTATGAATAGATCTATTGGGATTGACATCCCCGTTCGGGTGATTAGCTATCACTGGACAAACGAACGTATACCATGTCGGACATAGGATGTTGCGGGTTAGAACATCACCATGGGCAATGTTGGCAATTTATATTGCAATTCATTTATGTCGAGCTTCGGTGTCATGAGCTTAGGGAAACGTAATTACATTTTATGATGTTTGCATCTGTTGCATTATCATGAGGAAATCGTGCGGTCCTACACTATACTTTTACAAACCTATTAATTCACTCAACAATATGTTGACGTTTTAAAGCAATATTTTTCAGGAGGTCAATAAGCACAATGTGCAAGGGATACATTGGTGGTTTTATATTTTGGATGTCAAATGCATGAAAATTTGGTTGCATCACATTTTAGGATATTTGTTATGAACTAAAATCTTGTATTTTGAACAATGAACAGGTAAAGCTTTGGGCTTTTGTAACAACACTTTGCTAAATCCAATGTATCAGTTTTAAACGACTCTTTTTAATCGTTCTTATATATATCTTGTATTATTAATCTATGAAGTATCACCCTCTATCCCATATTCCGATGCGATCTATTTCGGGGGTGTTACAGTTTAGGGTGTGGTTTGAAAGTTATTTTTTTAGATGTATGTACATTAAGCTTCAAAAAATTTTACAAAATCGTACGCATGTCAAAAGCATTGCACTATTAGGCTCGTTTTGTTCGCAGTTCAAAGATCTTTTCGCAGGTATTTTTTTATCTGAATGAATAGGTAGATATGTGTTATATATTTGACAAATAAAATTTATTATATAAGAAAGTCGTAAATAGT
>BQNB010063114.1:0-33191 GCA_026074375.1 Tanacetum coccineum
CGATGGAGGACTAAATGTGACAAATTCCCAAAGTTACATATTACTATATAAATGATGGCAACATACAGATTCATTCATTCATTCATTCATTCTTTGTTCGTGGCTTTTGCCGACACAAGAGACAAAAGTGGTAAAACCCTTTTGTTTATTTTAGACGCAACAAAAGGAAGAAAGAAGCACCTTGGCTGCATGGTTTTGGTATAGTGCAATCCTTCGCCACGGAATTCAACTAGAAGATCGGGAACATTATTTTAGCATGATTTGTACATGATTTCTCAACTATTACAGTTTGATTTCAATTAATTATTTTTAATGATTAATTTGATCTCGGCTTAATTTGTTGATGCCTGATATTTATTATGCTTACTTTTTGTTCTTGCCATTTAATTTGTTAATCATTCTTTGTTTATTTGTTTAATCTCATTGTCTGATTAACGTCTTATTTGGGTATCCTTATTGCCTGTCATTGATCACTGAGTTTCGGTAGTATTGAGGGTGGTTTAGGTCTTTTTAGTTCTCTTATTAAGCGGACATGTTGAACTTGGAATTAGTAGGGTACTAGGATATGTTGACACATATCCTTAGTGTAGGAATTTATCAAATTACCACCTTTATCATTTTAAATACTTAAAAAGCGCAGAAACTCTTTCAGAGGGGGTTCATAATCTATCTAGGTTATAGAACTTTAGGATAGTTGTGGATTAATCACTACAACTTTGATGACCTACCTTTGTGACTTGCAGGGGATTCAGAATCGCATGAAGTATAGGGCAGACCTTAAATGTCAATTCGGGTTTGTCGATATTAGAACCACCACATAAGATAAGAATTAGAAATTGCACTTGAGACCAAAATAACTGAACTTAGGATATTTAAATGCGTTCATCTTCTTAGTATTTTTTCACTATACCAATTCCATTGATTGAATAAAACCAGTTTAATTCCTCTTATTTATTATCTTGCAATATAAACTTCTAAACAGATTTTAACGTAACAACCATTTAAACTCATATTTAGACCGCCCTTTAACTCTTGGGACGACCTCAGATTTACCAATCTACACTACACACGATCGGGTTCTCTGCCCATTAGTGCATGCAGACATCGGTAGACGAGTTTTATAAATTTAAAACTTGGCAAATAATTATTTAAAACAATTTACGCATCAAGTTTTTGCCATCGTTTTCGGGGAGCTGATTAGGTTTTAAGTTGGAGCTTTTGTATGTATTTCATTTTAGCATATTTACTTTCTTGTATTTATTTCCTTGTAAGAGCATAATCTACTGTTATCACTTGTTTGATTTTCAGGAATCATGGAAATGGAGCATGATATTGACAACATGACGATTAACGATTAGATGGAGTATGAAGCTAAAAAGGAAAGGCCATTATGGAGGAATGTTCGATCCAAGATTAGTCCAACAATACCTTTCAAACCACATAACAAATGTGGTTATGAATCTCATGATACGAGCGATGAAGTAGACATTGGTAGCATGACAATAACATATTATAATCTATACATTGCTAGACAATGCCTAAAGAAGAATCCACTAAATAATCACTCATATGGTTTCACACCCTAGTATTTCGGTCAACCACCATACACACCTAACACTCTTGTGGATAAGGAGGATTCCAACCTCGAAGAGATCGTGGATGACTTGTTTAAAATAAGAGCTGAAACCTGAAGCGAATGGGACATGAAAATTTTTAGAATGGTATTTATGAACAGGATGTTGACAACATTAGTGACTTGGAGAAAGAGGAGGCTCAGGAGAAAGATAGTGATGAGGGGGACATTTATGATATGTGGGAAATTACGGTCGAAGACATAGAACGGATTAGGAAATTTCTCACACCTAACATTCTTGATATAATAAACGATGTTACACAACCTTTGATCCCAAAAACTATACACACCACACCACCTGATGAAGATTATGTAGCACCGGCTACTAAATCAATTTTGGATGAACTTTTAGAAGAATTCAGAGACGAGATCTTGAATTTAACCATGGTTTCCGAGGAGGCTGATTTTAATCATACTAAGGATATAGAGGAGTTTGCAAGAATTCTAGCTAAAGATCCTCGGTCACACTTTACGGAGATAGAGGTGCACTTAGTTATCATAAAACCTAAGCCTTTCATTCATACTCAATCAATGAGTCCCTTATATGGAGCATTCAAATCATCTAAGTCATCAAACAACCCATATAAGGTAGATAGGGAAACAACATCTCCATGGTATGATTTTTATTCATCAATTCCTTATCCTGTAGCGTACTTCCACCCGAATGGTGTAGATTGCTACTTCCACCCACACTTGATCCCAAGTGAGGGGATGGACACCCTATTACCTAGTAAATAAGGGTGGAGTCAAGCTAGAGACTCGAACAAAAACAAGCGCTTCATGTTAGGCACCCCATGCTTATCTTTTAAATTTATGTTTTGTTTCATTTTCTTTCTGAATTTAGTTGGTTTTGTATGTTTCTTACTTAGTTTTACAGGTTTTATCAGCAAGGGGGCAGAATTTAATGTCACTTTGCCTTGTAATTGTGTGGTAAGATTGCTGCTAATTGCAGCAATTATGGCGTAACCATCTGAGTTACACCGTAATCATTGAAGCTACGGCGTAATCCTCTCCGTGGTTACGCCGTAACTGAACTTTAACAAAAAATTTCAAAATGGTCATCCACATAATTACGACGTAACCCAATCCATGGTTACGTCGTAACTCTGTCCCACAAAACCTTAAATATGTTTGAAATTTTCACAAAAACCGTGTACATTTTAGTAAACAAACTTTGTGGATATGTTCTCTAAAAACCCTCACGAGACTTAACTCGTCCACTTGGGCCACCAAGTAGTTTAAGAGTCTTGTTGCATACGCTAAATGCAACCATGATTCCAAGAAAGTGAGCTACGATTTATGTTGTTTCTTGTATTGTTTTGTATATTATATGTTATGGTGCTTTCATCCAGAATTATGCCTTGGTATTAGTTTTCTTACAGCTATACAGGTTGATGCACGTGAGTGGTTCTTGGTTGATACTTGGCTGTAGGGAAACATTTTAAGCCGGACTAGTTGGATGCTATACCATAAATGACAAAGTTGCTTGTGATTGTGGATGTTGCTCGAGGAAGCAGACTTGGAGCATGGCTTAGAGCATGCTATCTCTTCATCATACAGAGCAATGCTCAAGGGAGTCTCTTGTTCTAATTCTACTATTATTCTTATAATTTCATTTCCTTAAATGTACAATAGGGACATTGTACATACCAAGTGGGAGGATGGGAGTAGAATTACCACTTGACCTATATTTGCCTTCGATTTTTTTAGTTTTCTTTGAAAATTTATGCCAATTTTAAATTTTTTGACATGTTTTTTTACTAAACTAAAATAAATCTTTGCCGAGCGCATTATCACACTTTAATTAATTGGTGAGGCTAGGCCTAATGATTCCATTTTCATCTATTATACAAAACTCCACCAAAAATATAAGTGTGCTGGTAGTATTGTATACTTTAGAACTTGGCATGTACATCATTTCGAGACCTAATTGATTAGTAGGAATAGACAGTTGAAGAAGGCAAAATATTAGAAATTCACCCAAACAGACTATCTGTGTATGTTTATCAACTTGTTACACTGACTTGTCGACCTCCCGTGTAAACCCCTTTGTTGCACTCAGTGCAAGATACCCCTAGATCACCTTGTTAAGCCAATCCTTATTTGAACCCCTTAATGTATTGTTACACCATTTCGCCTTAGCCAACCATGTAGTCTATATTCTTTGTGTTGAAATTTCTTGCTACTTAAGTCCATGGCTCGGGGAAATGGGTTTAGAAATTTTGCACGTTCGTGGAAGACCTATCATTACTGATCTATAAAGACCCCATGTATCATCACTTTCGATAGTGTTCATCTCAAGTGGGGTGATATGTGTATTGTATCATATGCTACAGGGGTAATAATAAAAATATATAAACCCATGTAGCATATTCGTGTTGGTTACGTGTTATAAAACCAACAAGCTGTAAAAGATATAAAGATGGTGCAACTATAAGCCATCTGTGTGCTAAAGATAAAGATGGTGCAACTATAAGCCATTTATGTGCTCAATATGTAAAGATTGAACAACTATAAGCCATCTTTATGATTGTGAAAGTTGGGCTAGTAGCCCTTTATTGTGGATCTAATTTTCGCACTTGGATACTTGGACTCATGGATGAACAGTAGCTGGTTATGACAACCTTAGATTATTTTAGACTATTTGTTGTGTGTATTTTGTTTAACACCAATTAATATGTATTCCATGTCTTATCCTACCCTATATCATTCTCCAACTTAACCTTTGATTTTGCTCGAATGAGGGAGTGAGCAATTATACATATCTCATCCGTCGTTACGGATGTGTATGTGTGATTTTGTCACCCTTGTTGGTGTAACGCTTTTGGTAAAGATAGCAATTAAAGAATGATTCACCCTGTTAAACATATATGTCATCCTTGTTGCCTTTTAGAGCTGTTTAGACCTTAATTCTAACTGGTGCAGATTTGTGTACTTTCCAAGCTTATGATAGAACACGTGCTATGAGAGTGCAGTTGAGTGATCACCCCGAAAATGAAACAGTTAGACAGGTATGAGAGTTGAGTGATTTTAATCCCTTTTTGTGAGGTGTTCGTCTTTGATGTCTTCTAGCATAAGTAAATTATGAATTCATTTCTGATGAGGTGTCATTTTATACACTTTTGCGGGGTCATTTAACCCCCTAAATCATGCATTTATACCCAAAATAGGTACTTAATCGTTCCTTTTCAGGTATTTAGCATTTGGAAGGCATTTGGAGGAAATGCACATGACTTGGGCTCATTTGGATAAGAAACGGACAAGACTACGGACCTACACCAACATCTCTCAAGATTATGTTCTCAACAGCTGGCGACGGCGTCACAAGATACACGTGATGCCGTCACAATTCATCTCACGACGGTGTCACAATAAATCACAACGGCGTCAGCTCGCACGACCCAGCCCAAGATCTAGAATATTCTTCTTTACGACGGCGTCACGATTAAAACGCGACGCTGTCGCAATGATTTTTCTATATATACAAACCCGAAATTAGGGTTTTAGGTGTGTAACTTTAGAGTTAAAAGGGAGACGAACCCTAGTTCGTTTGGCAGCTTATTAGGATGATTTTAGGGCTTTAAAACCCTATTATATCTCCTTTAATTCATGTTTTAATCAAGTAAGACTATCTTAATCATTCAATATGTCTTGTTGTTTGATTCATTATTGTTCTTGCTTTATCTTTAACATGCTTGGCTAAACTCCTTATTGTATTCATTTATGATTGTATGAAACCTAGAATGTAGATCTTAGTGGTGTTGCTTCTTGTGATGAATATGCATGTTAGGCTTTAGAAAACCAGCTTTTGTCTGTATCGCTGTTGATATGTCTAGGGAAACATGATTGTGTAGAAAGGATACCATCGGGTAACAGTCTTCATACTACCTTGCCCCTTATATGGTTGATCCACTTTTAATATATTTCAAATGCATTTAATATACTCTTGGGGGCCGGGTAATAGTCTTCATACTACCTTACTTTGTGTTTTGCCTCAACGGAATATTAAATAGACGGCGGGTTCGTGTAATCTGTTCATGACTTAGGAAATAATTACATAGATCATCACAAGTGTGACAAAGCAACAACACTAGGAGAAGCAATTTAGGGAGTAATACATGATTAAATGAATACAATCTTTTTATTATATTGTTATCACCATTAGCTTAGTTTATTATTTAGTTTAATAGTTAAAACCAACCAAACCTCTCAAACATATGATTTACCTGCTTTCTATAAAATATAAAGACAAAAAAATAATCTTCTCTCAACCCCTATAATTCTCTTAGACCGTGATCAAGCCTTCCCAACCTATTCCCCTAGAGAACGATAACAACCCTAGAGTCTTGCCTATACTACTACAAAGGTTAGGTACTCTGCCTAGGGAGTTGTAAAACTTCTTGTGGAAGTCCCTTACGACAACCGCATCAAGTTTTTGGCGTCGCTGCATGGGGAATAGTTAGGTTTTGATCATAGTTTAGCTTAGTTATGCTAGCTTGAATCATTTTAAGTGAGACTTTAATTTCCGCATATTAGCTTTCTCGTAGTCTATCTTTTCTTTGTGTTAATTGTTTCGTAATCCATTCTCGTCAACCACCATGGGAGACGAGAATCCTATCCATACTCTTGAGACTACTCCAAACCTAGTCACGAGGGCTACAGGAATACCATTGAGCTCCCCGTAGGGAACAACGTGGTACCTCTTCGATCCAACACCATCCGGTTGGTGCAAAACGGATGCTCATTCTACGGACTTCGGTTCGAGTATCAAAACCAACACCTCAAGGATTTCTTAAAACTAGTGGACTCACTTGACCTTAACGGTAAAAATAAGGAAAGAACGCGCTTGTGTTTATTTTAATTTTCCCTTCGCGATCAAACTAGCAATTGGCTTGAACGTCTTCCAGCAGGATCTATCACCACATGAGAGGATCTTACTACTCTTTTCCTTGCTCAATTCTTTCCACCAGGAAGGACCGCAAAACTTCGCAATGATATCCTAATGTTCTAACAACATCATGGAGAATCTCTATCTGAAGCATGGACACATTTTAAGGACTTACTATAAAAAGTCCCTCATCATGGCATCGATCATTGGCTTCAAATCCAAATATTTTATGATCATGTCTCGTTTCATCTTAAGTGCGAGATTGATCATGCCACCGACGGCAAACTCCGCAATAATAATGCCGACGAATCTTGGGAAATCATTAAGAACCTCGTTCTTTACGACCATGAGGGTCGGAATGACACAAAAGGATTCGTCAAACCATTCAAGGCTATTTCTACACCTCAAGGCACCTCAAATACACCTGATCGAAGACTTCTTGAGCTTGAAGATCAAATTGACTTCTTACTAAAGGGGTCACGACCAGCGCCCACATTGAGCTCAACACATACCCCTCAAGCTTATGTCGAAGTAGTCTATTCGAACTCTCATCCATAAAACCAAAATGAATCGCCAAATTTGAACCCCTTTGCTTTTCGTGAACGTACAGGTCCAAACCCTCAGCCACAAGCATTAGGAACCACATTCGAGGCTAGAGTACGGGACTACATGGCAGCACACACTGAACGAATGGAAAATTTTGAAAATTCCATTTTCAAGCAATGCGAGGAGATCAATGGTAGGATGACTGAAATGTTCAGGCTTCTTAAGGAACTTACAACCAACAGGGCCCCTAAAAAGTGCTGATTAGAGAAGAGGCCAAATCCCCCGTCACCAAAAGCGTAAATTCCATCTCTCTCATCAGAGAAGAGGAAGAAAAAAATGACATATACGATGTAGCAACCGGCAATGATAATAAAGAAACTGAAGGACCAAATATGGAGGTGTCAGTAAAGAAGGCCGAGACAAATAATGGAGCTGAAAACGGGGCCAAAAATAAGCCAATCAAGAAACCTGAGAAAGAAGAAGTAGTGGAGGCGCCCAGCTCTTGGCCTGTAGAGTATTATCTGAAGCATAGGATTAATGAAAAGCTAATCGAGGGACTAGTTGATAATAATAGGTTCAATGACTCTCTGTCAGGAGCCCGAGCTGGAAAGAAAAAGGGAAAGACATATAATGTGTTACCTAGGGGTCATGTTTATGAAGCGATCCTCAAGAAAAAGATAACAAAGAAGGATGACATTGGAGGAAACTTTGAAATACCTTGCAGCATAGGAGGCCTTAAACATGTGAACGCCCTAGTCGATCAAGGATCCGATGTGAACGTCATGCCCTACTCCACTTACATGAAACTTACCGATGAGAGGCCTGTTGAGAAAGAAATTAGACTCTCACTAGTTAGCCACTCGTATAGCTACCCTTTAGGGATAGCTGGGGACGTATTAGTAGAGATCGCTGAACATGTGTACCCCATGGACTTTGTGATTCTTGACATTAAGGAAGACGAAAATAGGCATTTCATCTTAGGAACACCATTTCTAACAACGGCCAAGGTCGTGATTAAGTTTGACAAGGGAACCATAACTCTAAGGTCTGGAAAGAGTAAAATAGGCTTCTATAGGATACATGAATCCCCCAGTACGATAGAGAGAGGAGTCAAGAACAACATAGAACCTATAGCCCCCACTATGACTGTGAATAGACTAGTCCTAGAATGGAAAGAAAGGATAAGACTTCACCAGGAAAGGGAAATAGAGTTTGACCGATGGAGAAGCAAGAACTTTAAAAATGAGCATCCCGCTCTCACAAAAGTTAAAGGAGAAATGGACAACGAAGGAGAAGTCACGTAAGGACATGTGACTTCGAGTCTAGCTACAAGACTCGTAAATAAAGAAAAGCGCTTTTTGGGAGGCAACCCAATATTTACTTTTCCTACATAATAGGAGTGTCTCGTGTGTTTTAATTCTTTATTATTTGTTTTATTATGTTTGAATTAGTTTGTAATCATGCTTTGTTTGTTTGTAACTTTGTCTTATTTGCAATCAAAGGTATTTTGCAACAAAATAAGTGTAGGGGAAATATTCGGTTTTTAGAACCAAATTCAAACATTTAAAATAAATTGTTTAGATTATATCGCGTCAGTTTCAAGTCATATGATTGTATTGTTAATTCCCAGGTTTTTATGCAGCATTTTGTATAGGAAAATAACATATAAGAATGAGTGCAGGAAATTTTTCATCAAAAACAAAAAATAAGTTTTCACAGAGTGTGGAGACGGACATCCACGATTACACTCGACAACCGTCACCACGACACTAGTGACGGGCAAGATATCCTGATGCGTCAAACGCCTATTTACAGAAAACTCCGAAATTTTTAAGTATTTTTGTCGAAAATAAACTTAGTACAACACTTAAGAAAAGTGTAATTCTTTTATAAACCTGCAAAACGTGATGAGGTTTAACACTTCCTCGTCTAGCTTTACTAGCTATAGAGCAACCCTAATTTCACACTGTATATTATTATATCGTACATTTTATGCTTGGTGTAGTTGTCTTTGTCTTTGATTACAGTTTATATTTGATGAGAAGAAGCTTGGAAGTTCTTTAGGAAGTTTCATTGGACGATTCTTGGAGGACGATTTACAGATTTGACGTCAAATTATAACCAGTTACGCAAGTTTCTTCTCTATTATTGATTCAAACAAGGAGTACTAGTTTATTTTACTTATTTTCTTTTCCCTTTTATTCGTTTTTACGGGTACTTCTATAGAACATGAGGGACACAGTTCAACTTAAGTGTAGGGGGAAAATAAGCCTTAGAAACTATTCCTTCAATTGCCATTTGCTTTGTCCTTGAAATGATGGGTAATATATCAAAACATAGCATAAAAAGGTAATTTTGACCCAAATTTAAAATTTTTTATGACACATACTGACGAAAACCGAGTATTAATAGCGTCTCATGGATAGGAATGTGTATGACTAGCACAAAAACCCTCAGAATTCCACCCAAAAATGTGAGGTTCGCCTTTAGATCTATAGGAATTCGGGTATCTATTATTGATACCCAAGATAGTTTATACCTTTAGCTTTCTCGAGTTAAGGAGTGAGCAGTCATATGTGTCTATTCCGTCGTTACGGATGTGTACGTGTGGTCTTTGTCGCCTTTTCTGGAGCATTGAGATCGGTATTAAATTATATGAGTGTACCGGTAGTATATTAAATTCTAGAACTTGTTTTTGTGATGCATCCCGAGACCGCATAGTAAGTATTAGGATTTGCTTGATAAGAGGCATTAGGATTAACCCATGTTTTAAACCTGTAATTGTTATGATGGTCACACCGATCATATAACTATCCCACACCCTTGCCATGCACTCATTTTTAGTGCAGGATACCCCTAGTACAACCCTCCGAGCCTATCCTTTTTCATGGTTCTTGTAATTTTCTGGTGGATTCCAGATTATTAATGAAGAGCATTGTTAACCCTTAAACCAATCGTTACACCCAAATCGCCTTAGCCTACCTTGTATGTACTCACTTTTAGTACATTATTATGTTTAACCCAAGTTAATTATTGAGTACACGGTTGCTAAGTCCTTATCCTTGTAAATACTGTTTTGGGACGATTGGGATTCATGGTAGTATTTATTTCGCAAAAGAATGGGGAAGAAAAGTTAAGTCAATACCCCTATACGTTTGTTAGATGATCTCCATGTTATTTTGATCCACCTCAAATCGGGTCATAGAATAGTTCATTTGTAAAGTATGTAAAAGCTCAAGTGTAGGGGTACGTGTTATAAACCCCATGTTGTGATGTATTATGTTATTCAAAAAAAAGAGAAAAATAGAAAAGAAAAAAAGAAAAGAGATTGATGTAGAGTTGTGTAGAGTTTGTATATCTGCGTCTGAGTCTTGGCTTAATAACCAAACCAGCGTGTATTCGTGTAAATAATTAGCTAACCCTTCCACTCCAAATTCACCCAAAGCCACCCAAATGTATCCCATCCGTTTCCGTTTCCATTATATGTTATCTTACACCTACACCCCACAACCTTTTAAAAGACCTCTTAGATAGTAATGAATAATGCTTGCACCTAGCGGTGGAGGTTTGATCCTTTACCAAGCCTATGGTAATTTATATGCTATGACAGGTAATGAGTGTTTATTTTCCGTTTCCCCATTATGTTATAATTCATTATACAACCGAGAGGAAGAGAGAATCTCAAACACTTATGTGAGGTGCTAGTATATGCTTTTCGTGCTTTTAATTACGAGGTCTAGAAGGTTGTGTTGTAAAATACTTTTAAAGAGTAGGTTAAATGGCCCTCATATTACTATTGTCTAGGTAGAAAAGCTCATTTGCTTGAGGACAAGCAAATCCCAAGTGTAGGGGATGAGGTGTCATTTTATACACTTTTTCGGAGTCATTTAACCCCCTAAATCGTGCATTTATGCCCAAAATAGGTACTTAATCGTTCCTTTTTAGGTATTTAGAATTTGGAAGGCATTTGGAGGAAATACACGTGACTTGGGCTCATTTGGAGAAGAAACGGACAAGACTACGGACCTACACCAACATCTCTCAAGATTATGTTCTCAGCGGCTGGAGACGGCGTCACAAGATACACGTGACGCCGTCACAATTCATCCCACGACGGTGTCACAAGAAATCACGACGGCGTCAGCTCGCACGACCCAACCCAAGATCTAGAATATTCTTCTTCATGACGGCGTCACGATTAAAACGCGACGCCGTCGCAGCGATTTTTCTATATATACAAACCCGAAATTAAGGTTTTAGGTGTGTAACTTTAGAGTAAAAAAGGGAGACGAACCCTAGTTCGTTTGGCAGCTTATTAGGACGATTTTAGGGCTTCAAAACCCTATTATACATCCTTCAATTCATGTTTTAGTCAAGTAAGACTATCTTAATCATTCAATATGTCTTGTTGTTTGATTCATTATTGTTCTTGCTTTATCTTTAACATGCTTGGCTAAACTTCTTATTGTGTTCATTTATGATTGTATAAAACCTAGAATGTAGATCTTAGTGGTGTTGCTTCTTGTAATGAATATGCATGGTAGGCTTTAGAAAACCAGCTTTTGTCTGTATCGTTGTTGATATGTCTAGGGAAACATGATTGTGTAGAAATGATATCATCGGGTAACAGTCTTCATACTACCTTGACCCTTATATGGTTGATCCACTTTTAATATATTTCAAATGCATTTAATGTACTCTTAGAGGCCTTGTAATAGTCTTTATACTACCTTACTTGTACGTTGCCCTAACGGAATATTAAATAGACGGCGGGTTCGTGTAATCTGTTCATGACTTAGGAAATAATTACATAGATCATCACAAGTGTGACAAAGCAACAACACTAGGAGAAGAAATCTAGGGAGTAATACATGATTAAATGAATACAATCTTTTTATTATATTGTTATCACCATTAGCGTAGTTTATTATTTAGTTTTTAGCTAACACCAACCAAACCTCTCAAACGTATGATTTACCTGTTTTCTATAAAATATAAAAACATAAAAATAATCTTCTCTCAACCCCTAGAATTCTGTTAGACCGTGATCAAGTATTCTCAACCTATTCCCCTAGAGAACGATAACAACCCCCGAGTCTTGCCTATACTACTACTACAACGGTTAGGTATTCTGCCTAGGGAGTTGTAAAACTTCTTGTAGAAGTCCCTTACGACAACCGCATCAATTTCTCTAAGTTAAAATAGGGAAATCTTTTTATAAATTATTCTAACAGTTCTACTTAAGGGCAAGTAGGAGTTAAGTGGGGGCATATTTAATAACATCAAATATTTAATACTTTTTAGTGTCAGTATCCTTATCATAATGCTTATAATTATTGTCTAAATGCTTGAAAATGATACTTAATCCCTTTATATTTTGTTTACAGGAAAAAAACAAGCATTGGAGCAAGAGAAGCGGGATTTGACCTCAAAAACAAGTAAAAGATGAATTTCAAGGCCATTTACGGCGTAACCACCCCGCAGGAGTTACGCCGTAATTAATTATTGTTGAAGAAGATATTTTTGCTGATTAAGGGTTACGGCGTAACGGGATCGATGTAATTATGTCGCAACCAATTTTTACACTAAATGATGCGTCAGAAGGCTTACGGCGTAACTCGGTCGATGGAGTTACGCCGTGATGACTAGACCAGGGACCTAAAGTGTGCATTTATCATTGAAGTTTCATGGACTTAATTAATTATTTCAACTATGATAGAGGACTAAATGCGACAAAGCCCAAAGTTACATATTACTATATAAATGATGGCAACATTACACCTTCATTCATTCACTCTTTCGTTAGTGTCTTTTGCCGACACAAGAGACAAAATTGTTTATTTTAGACGCGACAGAAGGAAGAAAGAAGCAGCTTGGCTGCGTAGTTTTGGTATAAGGCAACTCTTCGGGGTTCGCTACGGGATCTAACTAAAAGATCGAAAGCATTATTTTAGCATGATTTGTACATGATTTTTCAACTATTACAGTTTGCTTTCAATTAATTATTTTTAATGATTTATTTGATCTTGGCTTAATTTGTTGATGTTTGATATTTATTATGCTTAATTTTTGTTCTTGCCATTTAATTTGTTAATCATTCTTTGTTTATTTATTTAATCTCACTGTTTGATCAATGTCTTATTTGGATATCATTATTGCCTGTCATTGATCCTTAAGTTTTGATAGTATTGAGGGTGGTTTAGATCTTGTGAGTTCTCTCATTAGGCGGACATGTTAAACTTGGAATTAGCAGGGTACTAGGATAAGTTGACACCTATCCTTAATGTAGGAATTTATCAAATTACCGCCTTTATCACTTTAAATACTTAAAAAACGCAGAAACTCTTTCATAGGGGGTTTATAATCTATCTAGGTTATAGAACACGTCTTTAGGATAGTTAGGGATTAATCACTACAACTTGGATGCCCTACCTTTGTGACTTGCAGGGGATTCGAGGTCGCAAAAATATAAGGCAGACCTACCTTTGTGACTTTAACCAAACTCACGATGACATGACACAAATCCTCCCCACTAACCAAGGATTGATAATTAAACTAGCTTAATTAATATAATAACTACTAATAATAAGTAACGACCGTTAAACTCAATGTGATGTCGTCAAATCTTGATCACTTAAGCATAGATGATCTTGATAGCACCAATAGTGATATCATCGAAACCAGACCATGGAACAATCATGACAAAAACATTGTCATGGTTATCGGCCTCGAGCTCCTCAAGAAGCTTGGCAAGACCAACACGGAAGTTGGTCTTACTCGAGCTCTTTCCCTTATGCTTATGTGGCAACTGTGCAAAACTTCCAGCAAACTCAATTTGATCGGGTGTAGTTTCTTCATCATCATCCTCATCGTTCACATACACATCAAACTTAACGTATTTTTCACTGTCGTACGTAATCCCTTGAACAATCAAAAGCTCCTCCTTCTCCTCTTTCTCCTTCTTGCTTCTAGATTTCTTGGGTCGTGGAACAAGCACTTTCACGATCTTATCAAGTTTCACAAGGAATGTAACGTCGTTGGTCTTTTTTACCTTTTCAATGACTTTCTTGGTGACATCGGATCTTGGCACACGTGGGGCTGGCTTGCTCTTCAACCACGGTACGTCTACTCTCTGGTAGTCGTACCCTAGCTGGTTAGTGAGCAAACAGTCCTACACGAACAAGATTCTTGTTCTCATCATAAAACACAAAAGAAGTGTTTAGCCAATCAGAATCTGTAATATACTTATGTTTACTGGGACATTAACTGGACTAGGTCGTGTGCGGGCGTCGTTGCATTTGCTTGTGTGATTGAGATTGGGTTGCTAAAGACTTGCTTGAGGTGAGTTCTCGTAGCCCCACTTTTTACTGTTTTTCCGTTGGGGGAAAATGATACTCAAATGTGTTTTGAAATGTTTTGAATTGATCTGTGCGAAATGTGGTTTTGTTTTTTGGACAAGTTATGTGCTTATGACTGCTATGTGAATATTATGTGTTGATTTACTTGCATGTACTGTGTTTGGCATGGCAAGGTTCTGTGTGGTACTTGCATGTGCTGTGTTTGGCATGCAAGGTTCTGTGTGGTACTTGCATGTGTTGTGTTTGGCATGCAAGGTTCTGTGTGGTTCGCCCTAATATAGTGCTCCAGCTGGTAGGCCCTTTAGGTGCGTTAGTGATTTGGGAGTTGCGACTCCGGGTTTGATTGGAGTTGAGGTATGGACTTGCGGGGGATGCTATATCTTGATTGTTCGAGATATTCACTGTCGTATAGCACTATTGTCCTACTTGTTGAAGGATTGGCTCCACTTTAGGTTTAAGGTCAAACCTACGAGCTCCACCACCTATTGTTGACGTTTCTCGGTATCATTTTTAGGTGAATTGAAAGAAGAGTAGTTGTGGATTGTGTAGCAGACTTAGAAGTATCCCGTGAGGATTTTCGTTTGAAGTCTTGCTTTCTTGTTGTTTGAATCTGGTATTTGGATGTTTTGGATTAAGTTTGGATTATGGTCCCTTGTGTGGGCAGTTGAATAAGTGTAAGAGATTGTGGATTTTAGTAGCGATTTGGGACATCACTTGAGTTTGTTCAAGGTTGATGGTCTTCATAGCACTTGGAGTTTATGCAATGTAGTTTTCTCTATTTTTGTATCTTGTGTTATGATTGATCATTATGTTGCATTCCCAAGTTTCCGCCATTGTCGGGGTGTGACAGATTGTATTCAGAGCCTCCACCCCCCCCCTCCCCCCCAAAGGTTATAGAGTGTTTGCCTCATTTTATTGATTCAAACAAGAAGTCTCGGTCACTCTTGTCGATGGAGCTTCGGTCTTTAATTAGTTAAATGTGGTAATAGTTTAATATCGGGAATCGGGCTCGATAGTGAAATTTATTATTGAATTGTTTCGGTTTAATTCCCAAGCAAAAACCCGGAGCCCGGGTCCTAGTTTTAATATCCCGCGCGTCATTTTAACGCGGGGGGTATATATACTTTTTCTTCTTTAGAAATGTCAGTTGATCACTTTCTGAAAATCTTTTTCTCTTTTCTCTCTCATTTCTCTCTCATCTTTTCTCTCTAAAAAAATCCACTCTCTTTCTCCTTTCTAGTTTGATTTCGTGTATGATATATATGTTATGAAGTGTTAATAGGGATCCTACAATTGGCACCAGAGCATAGGGGGAATTCGTGTTGTTAATCACTGATTCGAGTGGTGAATAAGCTCAAATTTTCGTGGCTTATTTTGAAGAAAAAGCCCACGGCTCAAAAAATTTTGGGCTTATTTAGTTGTTAAACTTGTTCTATTCTTGTTCTACATGTCAAACCGATGATATTGGTACCATTTGCAATGGAGATGCAACAAGCTACTAGATCGATTTTTAAAGCCAAAAAAGGTATGGTTTTTTTTCGTGTTCTAGGCGGCGGTTTGGTCCGATTTTGATGTTCCACAAGAAAATTCGTGTTAGTATATGTTTAATCATCTCCTACCAACTTAGTTTTAAGCATACAAAGCTTATTTGCGTGGTCAAATAGCTTAATTGGTTGAAAATTGCTTATTTCGAGATGAATGTTCATGGTGGCGGGTTGGTTATTATATTATTTTCTTGGTGGCGGTTTGACAAAAAGTACAGACAAGATCCGCATTTTAAGGAAAAAGTAGGTGGCGGTTTGACCAAAGTCAACGGCGTTTTGATTTAAAATAATATTTTATTGGCGGCGGTTTGCCTTTCTACACGGCGGTTTGAACAGGTTAAGCGGCGGGTTGATTATTTTATGAGCAAAATGAAATGTTACTCTGCCAAAATTCAAAAATCCACGGCGGGTTGACAATTTTCTAAGTGGCGGTTTGTTAAAGTAGGCGGCGGGTTGAGAAAGTTAAAAACGGCAGCGGTTTGCTTATTTAATTATAGGCGGCGGGTTGCTATAATAGCCGGCGGTTTGGTGCAAAACAAGGCGGTGGGTTGCCTAAACTTTGGTGGCGGGTTGGTCACTAACTAGGCGGCGAGTTGCCTACATTTTGGTGGCGGTTTAGTGGCAAAAAAAATTTGGCGGCGGTTTGGTCACATTTTAAGTGGCGGGTTGCCAAAGGAGGCGGGTTGCCACACAAAAAACATAGTTTTGACTACCTAATTTCTCGAAAAAAAAAAAAATTCGACCTTACCGCGAAGGTCGATCCGCGCATCAGGTGGGCATGTGACCGACTTTGGGCATGTGACCGAATTTGGGAATATTATAATCAAAACAAGAACAACAAACAAACACCACAATCAACCCTTAACAAAATTACACTCAAACAACAACACTTATCCCAATAACCGATCCTGAAAAGATTCACTTAATTGGACAAAATGGCATAGCGCTTTGATTAAGATGAAAATGATTACGAAGTGCGATTTTGGTATCCATTAATTTGCAATTGAGTTGGATTTACCAAAGGCGTCTACTTTTTCTTCATCGTGACTTTCTTCTATTTTCTATCGAGTGTGACTTGCTATGAACGGATACAGTTATGATTAAGACTTGGTTATCTAGTTTCTCAGCGGTCAAGGGTGTGGTTGGTTGAAGACCTGGTTAACTATCACTTAAAAGAGTTACGTTGTAGTACTCAGTGTCACACGCAAATGTCGATGTGGATAATTTCAAGAGGTGTTGTACTTCTTATACTTTTGATGGAGTATAAGGTACTTAGAGATTTTCTTCTGCACCGTTCTTCAATCAACAACAGTGCAAGATTAAGTAACAAATTTAGGGATTTTACTTCAGTTTCAAGTTTGATATATCGGGTTTACTTCCTCACATGTGATCACGACAATAGCCTACAGAATATGAGGTTGGTAAGTTAGCCAGAGAGTTTAAAGGGTGAGATGTAATCAGCACTTCTCATGGGTATTTTTGTGCTATTCCAAGACAAAGATACTTCACAGTCTAAGCAACAATCTTCATATTCTTTCGATGACATTCATTCCAAGACCTGGATTATACCAAGTGTTTCTGATTCTGCTTCTTACTCCTCTCGGTTTCTTAGTCAAGTGGGGTTAATGATTCTTTTGTATATCAAGATTTGTGCTTATGACAAGAACTTCTCGAGTATATGAATGTACACGACAATGATGCTTCCGAGAGTTCGCAACCATCATGGGGGAAAATGTGTACATCCGGGACTTAATTGACTTTGATGTTACCATGTCAACTTCCAGGGGGAAGTAGTAGTGTATACTACTTCACTAAGAATGGTTTGTGAAGTATTCTGCAAACATGAGAAGAAAAGATGTGAATTTCTCGCATGCACCCCGAATTGAATATTCCCCAAGCCTGTGGAAAGAATCAGTGGTCGTTGGGTGGTTTGACTTCTACAAAATTCTGCTGTGCACGTCAATGACAAGTAGAAGATTGTTTAAGCTACTTCAAAGTTTCAGAATCTGCTTAAGATAGGGATGTTGGTTTGGGGGAAGCTGATTCAGAAACTTCGCCAAAAAAGGATGTTATGAAGAAAGCTTGTCAAAGACATTCGCATGTAATTGGGGGAGTTTAATCCAGTTCATGCATTACTACAATGGTTCCCTGTACAAGTAAGGACAAGAAGATCCAAGTGGGTCCAAGTTTCAGACAAGGAGAACTCAAAAGGGACATCTTCAGTTTTAGGAATGGCTTTGGAAGACTTTATTTTTGTTGTATTTGTACATGATAGGAACATTGTAAGTAATTCCGTATGTCCGCATATTGGGGGAAGATTGTTAGCCTTAAAATATGGTGACATACATGGAATTACAGTAGTTTATTTATAGCGTGACACGTAGGGACTAATAATGACAAGCTATGATAGTTATGTGTCACTAGGACTATAGATACTCCCTCCATACTTCCATGGAGGGGGAGAAGTTCACTTTTGTAAAAGTGAGTGTGTGTGTCTTCCTTATATCTCTCTGAAGCACACACACAACCAGCACTCTACTCACTCTTTCTTTTTTCTTTTTCTCTTTTCTCTCTATCTCTTTTACCTTTTCTCTCTATAATGAATAACTTCTTTTTCACTTTACTCGGCTCCAGATCGTTGTTCTTAAGGTGAAGGATCCAGAACAAGCTGGAGGGATATAGGATATGAAAAAAGAATTTGGCAATCCTTGCATAAGTACTTCAAGAAGCTGTACAAACCTACCAACAACAACCTTCGAACTTCTTCAAACTCAAGGAACAAGACTGAAGATACCACACCAAGGTATAACAACGACAAATCAGTTCAGGGCAGTTTGGAATCAAAAGGACGATGAAGTTGCTGGGGCTAGGGAAACATGGGCAGTCAGTAGTGCAACAAATGGGATACAGTGTTTATCTGCATGGGATTTGGACACTATGCCAGGGAATGCAGGAAGCCAAAGCGGGTTAAAGACTACGCGTATCACAAGGAGAAGATGATGATGTGCAAACAAGCTGAACAAGGTGTTCCACTTCAAGCTGAGCAAGCTGATTGGCTAGAAGACACGGATGAAGAGATTGATGAACAAGAATTGGAAGCACATTACAGTTACATGGCAAAGATTCAGGAGGTCTCACCTGCGGAATCAAGTTTACTGATTACGCCATTGGAAACAGGTACAACACCTATGATGACAATGTTAGGTTTTGCAATGTTGAGACGACATTCTGAGCAACCCTGAATCCATTAAGATTAACATTTGTTTTGGAGAAGGAGATGAGCATTGTCATTCCTGATTCATCAAATATATGTACTAATGATAATCAGGTTGATCAAAATGCGACTGAGTGTGTGATGAGGTGATGCGCTTTGCTAATTTAAGGGCATATTAACTCTTTGATAATGAGGAAAAACAAAAAAAGTTTTTAAAGCAATTAAAGAAAGCGAAGCATCATTGACTCAAGAACTGAAGGAGTGCAAAACTAACCTTGATGAGTCTAGTAGGCTTGGGGGAGCTACTAGCAGTCGGGATAGTTCTCTGATTGCACTTCAGACCAAACAGACTGGATGCTTGAGAAGTACACGGCCCTTAATGAACACTAACGAGTGAGTTTAAAATACTGCAAACAAAGTTAATGACACTCTAGGACTATTAGCTATTAAAGATATTAGATTCAAAAGGGTTTAAAAACGAAAACCTTTATGATATTTCAGTTGTCTAATCAGAAAATACGATGGCTATTCAAAAGAGTCTGTTAACTAGGTACAATTTGAGGTCAAACTCAAAGGAAAAAACTAAGGTTTATTTGGATTTAAAGATTAAGGAAGGATAAGGACATTGACACGATGATTGAAATGGTCAAAACTAATAGGTTTTTTAGATGAAATTCTTTATAAACGCCAAATCAGTCAATTTACAGACCATTAACATGTTAGCAACCCAAATGCGCAAAGTATCTTGTAGATCAACCTTTGCATATCCACTGTAACCTCAAGAAAAGCTCAATTGATTAAGCCTCGTTTGTTTGATGATCCCATATGATACTTCTGATCATGAAACAAGACTTTTTCTTTCTCTTTATTCTTCCTTTATTTGCTCGCACTCGTCCCCACGTGCGAATTTCTCCATAATCTTTTGGCATGACACAAACTTCTTGCAAAACGGCATGCCGAGCACAACACCACTTGTTACATTCTCATCCATATCGTTAATGATTGTAAAACCTAAAATAATAGAAAAATTCCCAATGAAGATAGGTATATCTATCAAAGTTCCGGCTAGTTTCTTCCCTCCATGATCATCTTTATCCTTAATTATAGAATTATAAAAATGTTTGGTCATCATATTAAAGGACAAGATAGAGAGGAAGTCAGCATTAACATGTTTATACCTAATCATACAAGAAAATTTCATTTTGAAGCAACATTTGTTAGCAGGCTCATTGACAATATTTTCATTAATGGTTGGCTCAAAGTTATTACATTGATTCATCCTAGGTTCTAGAGGCATATCCAAATCATTTAGTTTAATATAATCGCCATAATGCGGGTCGAATGATTTATCAACAGCTCCTCCTATAAGCTTAGATTTGGAATCAAGATTCGCTCTTTCCTTCAATACATAGACCCTCCTAATTATGCTAGTAGCAAGTTTAATGCTTTTGAAAACAATTTTTTCTTCCCCAACCCTTAGAGTAAATTTTTTTAAAAACATCTATCTTGGCATGGGCGGTAGACAAGAATGGTCGTCCGAGGATCAAGGAGACATCATCATCCTCGGGGATGTCCAAGATAATAAAGTCTATAGGGAAAACAAATTTACCTATCCTAACTAGCACGTTTTCAGCAATACCCTTTGGATGTTTAATTGTTCTGTCAGCCAGTTCAACAGTCAACCTAGTGTGAGCTAAATCTCTTAAACCAAGATTGGTGTAGGTAAAGAGGGGCATGACACTTACACTAGCTCCTAGGTCCACAAGGGCTTTATCAAAACAAATATTATGAATAAAACAGGGTAGAGTAAAACTTCCTGGGTCCTTTTCTTTTTTAGGCAAGGTGTTGCCATGAAGTGTGATCCCATTGGATCAAGTTTCCAGAATCTTTAGTTCATGTGCCTCCTTCCTCTCATCACAGCAGTAGTCATGAAGTCACCTTGGAAAGGGAACTGTTTCAGAATATACGTCACTGAACTGTGAGGCTGATACAGCGTATGGACCAGATCCGATACGGCATATCTAGTTGAATCAGCTTTAGCAGTCAAAATCAATTTGACATGGTCCCTTGGGTTCGTTTTCGTGGATCCGGGCAGACTTTCGAATCCTCTTTCTTATAAGACTTTGCTCATCTGTCCAATCTAAATCTCCAAGGTTTTAATCGAAGCTCCTTGGTTTCTGATGGCAGCATCGGTAGAAGCTTGAATTTCTTTGATTATATTTGAGTTCTCCTCATGTCTCTTTGCTAATTCAGCCATGAATTTGGTCAACGATTCCTCCATAGTTTGTCTTCGATCAGGGTACAAAGAGTTTCCATTGTTTCATTGTAAGAATCCTGGCCCTGCTGCTCTGTATTATCCTATAGGATGGTAGGGTGCACCAAACTGTGTATAATAAGATTCCTCAAGGGCTTTCCCCTCTTCTTTGAGTGGGAAATCTTTATTGTAATGCAGTCCCTTGCATAGCTCGCATCCGACCTGAGCAGCATATACCTTCTCGTTTACCTTCTTGATTTCTCTCCCGAGATTGTTGAGTTGGGCTTGGATAGCAGCAAGTCCCTCAGAAGTTTTAGTACTTCTGGTCTTTGTGGATGTTCCGTTATGCCATTTCTAAGAATATTCAGCCATTTTTTGGATGGCTACATTTGTGTTGGCGGCAGTCATGGTAGGCACGTCTCCTTTCGAATAAAGGATTTGTCTAGTTGGAACATCATGCCCATTATAAAACAAGATTACCTCCTGCATATCAGTCAAATAGTGATGGGGGCATTTTATCAACAGTTCTTTAAATCTTTCCCAAGCTCGGAAAAGGATTTCATCTGGTTCTTGCTGAAAGTTGTTAATCTCCTCTATTTTCTTTGCAGTACGGGCATGCGGACAATATTTGCTTAGAAAATTCGATTTCAGGACTTCCCAAGTTAAAATTGAACCAGCTGGTTCGTTCCTGATCCAACGGCTTGCGGCTCCAGTTTGGGATACAGGGAAAGCTCGAAGCATGATTTGATCTTGAGTTATATGTGGGATGTGGAATAAGTCAACAATCTCCAGAACTTTTTCAATGTGTTCATTTGCATCTTCATGTTCCGAACCGCTGAAAGTATTGTCACGAAGTTCTTTGAGAAATTGCCCTTTTAATTCAAAGTGGGTATCTGTATTGATCTTGGGCCTAGTAACGCCCGACCCATAATCCCCATGGGTCTTGCTCATGTACTGTTCCATTGTTTCCGTCATAACTTTTGTAGCTTCTTCCCCTAAACATTATTCGATGTCAAAAAACAGATCGAATTCGGGTGAATTCGATTCTACAAGACCATGTGTCTAGAAAAGCCTCATTTTAGAGCGAAATACTCTTTCCGGGTTATCCAAAGGTGTAAATAGTTCCTTAGTAGAACTCCTTGTCATGCACTACCTGAAACAAAGGGAAATCAATCAGTAGGATAGGCTCTGAAGAGAATACAGAAATTAAACACGAAATCCAAATTTGGTTCTATTACTGTGTCAGGTGATCGATGCACCGTATTTGATTGATTTGAATACGCCGTATTAATTTGTTGAATGTCGGTACGCCGTATTAAGTTTGTAGAATACACCGTATTGTTTGGAAGAACATGATACGTTGTTTAGACTGCAGAAATCAATACGCTGTATCTGGGTAGAAAGTTTGATATGTCGTATCCAACTGGTGGATACGCCGTGTTAGCCTCAATTTATTGAGTCGAACAAGGAAGCTCGGTCACTCTACGATGGAGCTTCGGTCTTTAATTTGTTAATGTTGTAACAGGATAATATCGAGAATCCGGGTCGAAGTTTAATCTAATATTGTATATGTTTTGGGTTTAATCCAGCAAAAACGAGCCGGGTCTAGTTAAATTCCCAAGCGTCGTAGGGATATATATATATTTAGATATTTTCTTTTCAGAAAATATCTCATATATATAGATATTTTCTTTTAGAAAATATCTAGTTTTCATTTCTCAAAATATCTAATTTCTTTTCTATCTCTTTTTCTCTCATCTCTCTCTCCTCTCTCTATCTCTCTTTTCGATTCTCTTTCTTTTCTTATTTTCTAGTTCTTGATTCGTGTTATGTTATGAAGTGAAGTGTTAATCGGGAACCTACAATTGGTATCAATCGCCTCGGGTGGATTTCGTGGTTTTTTCTTTTGTTGTGATAAGCCTATAGGGATCGGCAGTTCAGTTGGGTTCTTTGTGGCATTCGGTAAGCATTTTTTTCGTGGCTCATTTTGGGTGTTGCAAACGCCTTATTAGAGCTCATAGTCTCTAGGCGACATTGGGTTCTTGTTGGTAATACTCGAGTGAAAAGAAGAGAAGAACAAGTGAAACAACACAAGGACGAATCGAACGAGAGCGTTCATCTTGGAGCCGAACGAGTGGTAAAACGTTTCAACCGAACGAGCGGAAAACTTGTAAGATCGAACGTAGTTGAAAAACGTTGGGTCTACGAGCGGACCGAACGAGCGGACGAACGATTACGGATCCGAAGAGCGGAAAGAACGAGTCGGACTCGATCGAGGGATCAAGAGCGGATCGATCGTGCGGATCGATCGAGCGGTTCGAACGTGCGGTTAGTATCGTGCGGTTCGACGAGCGTTCGTACGTGCGGATACGTACGTGACGGGATTCGTTTCGAGTTGTACGTACGTGGGGTTTGAAGTTCGTGGCGTTGAGTTAGTGATTTGGGGGGGGGTTGTTCGTTTGGGGTTTTTTTTTTCGGGGGGGGTGTTATTGGGGGGGATGGTTTTATGAATGTTGGGGTGGGTGGGGGGGTGGAAGGGTAGGTTTGAGTTGTGTTTTGGGGTGGTGTAGGGGTTGGGGGGGGGTTGGGGGGGGAGTGGGTTTGGGGGAGATGGGGGGTGGGGTGGGGGGGGGGGGGGGGGGGGGGGGGGAGGGGGGGGGGGGGGGGGAGGGGGGGGGGGGGGGGGGGGGGGGGGGGAGGGGGGGGGGGAGGGGGGGAGGGGGGGGGGGGGGGGGGTGGTTGGGGGGGGGGTGGTGTGGGATGGGGGGGGGGTGGGGGGGAGGGTTTGGGGTGGTGGGGGGGGGGTGTGTTGGGGTTTTGGGAGGGGGGGGGGGGGGGTGTGTGTGGGGGGTGTGTGTGGGTGGGGGGGGGGGGGGGGTGGTGGGTGGGGGGGGGGGGGTGGGGGGTTTTTCGTTTTGTTGTTTGTTTTGTGTGTTGTTGGGTTCGGTTGTTGTTTTGTGTTGAGTGGTTTGTTAGTGTGTCGGTTTGAGGTTTTGTGGGTGGTGTAGTTGAGGTTATATTTTTTTTTTTTTCTTCTTTCTTTATTCTTTTTTTTTTTTTTTTTTTTATAAAAAAAAAAAAACAAAAAAAAAAAAAAAAAAAAAAAAAAAAAACAAAAAAAAACAAAAAAAAAACAAAAAAAAAAAAAAAAACAAAAAAAAAAAAAAATAAATAAAAAAAATATAAATTAATAATAATATTAAAAAAACTTTAAAATTTATATATTAAATAAATATATAAAATAAAATATATTATAAATATTAATCACAACCAAATTTATATTACTTCATTTTATTCATACAATAAACTAGATAAATACCAATACAAATAAAAATCCAATGTTTTATAAAAAATATTGTATATATATACTGGTGTTGTAATTAAAAATTATAAGTTTGAAAGAAAATGTTAAATGGTATTTCGAAAGAAGTGAACAATATCTGAAATACTTGTGGTGTAAGCTCATTTGCAGTATAGATTTATCAATTTGGGTGTTTTTGTTATCATGTGTACTGCTTGGGTTTGTTTGGTTTGTTTGGGGTTTAGTGTTGTATTTTATGTGTTGGGCGTTTCTTATGGTTTGTGGGCGAATACGCTGGTGGGTGTATTGTGGTTTTTATGTATGATTGTGTGGGGCATTGTTTTGGGGTTATTTCGTAGGGGGTGTTGGTTGGGTAAAGTATACTGAATTTGTTAGATTAGGAAATAAGTTGAAATATGTGATTGTTGGATTTGGATTGAAGTGTGTATTGTTGTAGGGAAAAAGTTTGTAAATGGTGGTTATAATATTAGAGAAAGTAGAAAAGTGATTGAAGAGGTGATGATGTTGATTATTGTAGTTATGTTGGTTGAAATGGATTGGAGTTGAGTGTCGGGTTTGGTGTTTGGGAATATTTTTTTTATACTTTTTTAAATTTTTAATGAATATTTAATTTCATGTAAAATATAATTAACTTTAAACTTTAAATTATTATTAACTTTCTTACTTAAATTAATATTTAAAATAATTTTTTTTAAATATAAATAATTAATTAAAAAAAATTAAAATTAATTATATTTATAATTTATTTTTTTTGTTGTTTTTTTATGGAAGTTGTTATTATCTCTGCTCGAGCAGGTTGAATGTGTATAAATGGTTCTAGTTGAGATGATTTTATGTGATGCTAAAATTGGGTGTTAGTGAAGGTTGTATTAAGGTTTATCATAAGTTTTGAATATGAGTGATTTATAATGAAAATGAGGAAATTTAGAGTGTGGTTGTGAATTTTTGATATTTAGAATGTGAGAATGGTTTAAAAGGTGAGTCATTAGGAGTTTGATGGAGTAGGGTTTATGGAAATGATGTATACATAGTTAGGTCGTTTTATCAATGATTTGTATAAGTTTGAATCGGATTGAAGATGAAAGTAAGTTCAGTGGTATTTTGTTTTAGATTTTTTTTATTAATAAAATTGTTCTGTTTATATCTATATAATAGAATAAATAAAACTATACATAATTTTTAAATATAATTATATAAAATATTTATATAAATCTAATTTATAAAATAAATAAAAACAAATTAAATATATATATTCAAAATTTAAAAAAAATTAATAATTAAATCTATAAAATATAAAATATTTCTATACTAATATCTTAAAACTAATCTTCTAAACAATTAAAAATAATCAAAAACTAATACCAAAAAATTTAAAAAAAAATAAAAAAAAAAAAAAAAAAAAACAAAAAAAAAACCCACCCAACACCAAAAACCACCCAACCCAACAAACAAAATCATACAAACCAACACAAAAATAAACAAAAAACCCCAAACTAATCCTCACCACTAAATAAATAACACAAACAATACACTACATCCACACATACCACCAAATATCCAATATAACTAATCATTTCTAAATAAAATACCAATAACACCTCAATAATAACACACAAAACACTAATCATACAACTAATTACATAATCATACCAAACACAACCAATACATTAAAACAATTTAAAACACCATACCTACACCCAACACATTTAAAACCTTTACACAAAAACTTAATCAAACCCTAATAAATATAAACCAAAAAATTTTTAAATACACATTACTATATATCAAATTCAAAAAACCCCCCAACCCAAACTACCCCAATTTTATCACACAACACAACAAAAAAAAATCACAAAAAGTACAAAATTTCAACACATCTAATAAAAAAATAAAATATTTATTTAAAATTACAATATTTTTTACAATATTTATAATAAGTTTAATATGTATATATTGGACTAAGGTTTGTGACAAAAACATTCCTTAAACCCTATCCGTATTTATATTTATCAAAATCTAAAAAAAAAAATAAACTTTCTAAAAACTATGTGAAAAAAACATTAATATGAGTTTATATTAATCCCAACAACAAATAATACATAACTTGTTGAACATCTTAGGTTACAAGCTGTTATCAAGAGTCCTACGCAAATAATCATTGTTGATTATTTGCCCAGGAAACATTCTGAGTGATACTCTTTATTATTCACAATGACGATGGAATCTTCCCTAGTGTCATCTTCAAAAGCACTGCGGTAGGTGAATGCGAGATTCTATATGAATCAAATTGTGATAATGGATATCGATTTGGTCCAGTAAATGAATTGACGGTTGATGAATTTTGATAAAAACATGACACTCTCGATGTGTTACAAAAACTCTTTAACGAGTGACACGTCGATTGATTTTCAAATCAATTTTCTCGTTTATCACTAACGTAAACCTGCAGGTCAAACGGTGGTAACGGCAACCTCAATCCCATTCAAATGCTCAATCTACGAAGACAAACTATCTAGAAAGCTTAAGATTTAAAGACAAAGACTTTCGCTAACTCTGATTTGAAGCTTTCAAGATAATGCAAAAGTATGAGCATGTTGGTCAAAGACACAAGATCGCAAGATGGCATAGACGATAAAGACAATGACAAAGGCTCAAAGTCAAGATCGCAAAGCATGAAGGAACAAGCCTACAACAAATAACGAAGACAAAGACCAAGAACACTCGAGCTTAAACGACAAAAGCAATCTCACTGATCTCATGAAGGAGTGTCATCATGAAAATCACTTCGGGGAGAGTGTTAGCCCTCATTTTATTGAGTCAATAAAGGAAGCTCGTTCCCGTGTTCAAGACCTCACTTCGGGGGAGATTGTTAGCCTCAATTTATTGAGTCGAACAAGGAAGCTCGGTCACTCTACGATGGAGCTTCGGTCTTTAATTTGTTAATGTTGTAACAGATAATATCGGGAATCGGGATCGATTTGTTTTATTAATATTGTATATGTTTTGGGTTTAATCCCAAGCAAAACCCGAGCCCGGGTCCTAGTTAAATATCCCACGCGTTGTAGGGATATATATATATTTAGATATTTTCTTTTCAGAAATTAATTCTGCATTATATTTAGATATTTTCTTTTCAGAAAATATCTCATATATATATAGATATTTTCTTTTAGAAAATATCTAGAATATCTAGTTTTCATTAATCAAAATATCTAATTTCTTTTCTATCTCTTTTTCTCTCATCTCTCTCTCTCTCTCTCTCTCTTTTCGATTCTCTTTCTTTTCTTATTTTCTAGTTCTTGATTCGTGTTATGTTATGAAGTGAAGTGTTAATCGGGAACCTACACGCCGTATCAGGTGCTCAACCAGAACAGAGTACTTTGAAAAACAATTAAATAATGCAGAAATTTAAACACACAATTAAACAAATAAAAACAGAATTAAATTATGCTAATTAAATTATTCTGAGCTAAGCTAATTAAAGGTTAAAAAACAAAATAAAGATTAAACAATTTTCACTTCCCAGCAACGGCGCCAAAAACTTGATGTGCTGTCGTGTAAGTTGTATTTATTGATTACCATGTTTTAAATTTATATTTAGCCGACTTATTCTAAAACAATACTTTAACGGGCAGTGTACCTGGTCAAGATGGAGTTTTGTGGTAAGTAAGGTGTCGAACACTAAGAGGGAGAAAGGTAACCTTATATTCTATCAGTATTTTATTCTAATTAATTAGTCTAGTTAATTCTATGTTATTTCTAATTATTTGAATACTATGCTAAACCTTGTTTCTAATGATAAAGGGGGGTTTTCTTGGATCTGAGTGACTAGCACAGGTTTGGTGGGACTAAAATCTATTCCAATACTCAATAATTCATGCAAGAAGACAATCAGAATAGATATAAGAGCGGTAAGCAAATTATAGAAAAATATCATTAGCCCATATTAAATCCGATTAAATGTTGGTTTATTTGTTTAGTGCAATGAGTGCTTATCTCGAGGCGACATATCATTCTTAAGACTTAGGCGGGACTTCTTCCTAAGACCTAGACACGTTGAATCCTGCTATAATTAACACATCCGCATAAAGCATCCTTTAGTTTAATTATAATCTATCTTAGGGATTAAAGCAATGGTGATCTTGTTAAACCCTAGCCTATCAGGACTTTACCCACTTACTGCTTGACGGCATTTTATATACTCGTAGTCCACTGTTCAAGTCTTTACCAATTGATTAAGAATGTGCTCGTTGGGTCGAAGGGTCACCTGCCAGTCCAACTAAGCTCACTAATCTAAATGCAAAGATAGGACATTATTTGTGATCCTATTGGTCCAGGTATATAAAACGTGATATGGGGAGCTATCCCAGTATCTAGATCACTTGGTCAGTCTCACTAGACCCAGTTGAATGATAGGTCGCATATTCAAGCACATAGACAAGTATGAGGTAATAAACATAATTAAACAATATAATTAAACAATCAATGATAAATTAAGTAGTCAGGATTAAACAAACCAAACATTGAATCTTCATTAAAATGGCTAATACCCAAGGGTATTAGCCCATAACCATTGTAATAATACAGAAGTAATCAATCAACCAAGGTAAACTAACCGAGTTAAACGATTGATACCAACAATTGAATGATAGGAATTACACGGTGTCTTCTATGGAATTAGTACCGATGCTTGACCTTGGCTGCTCTTCTTCTCTTTAGAAAATCGACTTTTATGTTTATGGTATAAAGAATATGATTAAGCATACTGAAAACTCGATTTTGAGTCTTCTATTTATACTCTCAGAAAATTAGTTGATACGTCGTATTCAATGAGGTCAATACTGCGTATTGGGTAAATTCCTTGGAGTGCGCGTTACGTTCACAATCAATGAGTAATAACTGTTGTCAATCACATTTACTGTAGGATCTTTGACTGTTGACCAACTGGATACGACATATGTAATCAGCAGGATAAGCCGTATTGGGTTTTGAACATGCATGTTTTCTTGTGAAGTCCAGGCGTAGATACGCCGTATCTTCCTTGCTGGATACAGCGTATGTAGTCAAAATAAGCAATCTTCAAAAATGTGCACTTTTTAGCTTGTCTTCACAATGTACTTCATAATTACTATAATTTAACAACTTTAAGCAATTAAGTAACAATTCTTGCAATAATTATATAAAAGTGGGTAATTTACTTGGGATAAATGATGCTATAAAAGTAACGTTATTTGATGTCATCATTAACCATAACCACTGGTGATGAGAATGGGCTTTGACTATCTTTGATTACCCCAATGTCCAATAATTCCTTAACCATGACTTCAACTGTATCTTTTTGAGTTGGAGGGTGCCTGTATGGTCTTGAGTTAATGAGAATTGTGCCTTCTTTCAAAGGGATTCTGTGATCAAAAGGTCTTTTAGGAGGTAAGGTAGTAGGTATAGAAAACACATTTGTATATTGATGAAGTAACTCAGTAATCTTCCCAGGAACTTGTTGAGATTCTATGGCTTCAATCATGTGCAGAGTAGTAGTGGGATACACACATAAAACCATAGAAGATAGTTTAGTACTGGGTGTTTGGATATGCATTTTCTTGTCCTGCATCTAATGTAACTCACCTTTTGAGATACCTCTAAGAAGGACTTTCCTTCCCTTGTACTTAAATTCCATCCTGAGCTCTTTAAAGTTGGTGAGTATGTTGCCTAAGGTAGATAACCACTGAATACCAAGTACAATTTCACATCCTCCTAATGAAATCAACATTACATCAGACTGAAATTCTTCACCTCTACATTTCCAAGTAAAACTTTACACATATACTTGCTGAGCAATTTACTACCCCCAGCTACTTCCACTTGTAAAGGACATGTACTAATCATTTGGCACCGTAATTTCTTAGCAGTATCAAGGTCGAAAAGTTGTGAGTACTACCATAATCTACCAAAATGTGCAATTTATGCTTACCAACATTGCCACAAATCCTCATTGTCTGATAAGTATTGGTACCATTAATGGCATTTAGGGAAATGTGTGGTGAATACTGGATTAACTCTTTTGTTTCTTCTATAAGTTCCCTACTAGTTTCACCCTCATGTTCTGTGTCTGTCAACTCTTGAGAATCATCTCCCAAGACTTCGAAGGAAAACACTTGCCCACTACATTTATACCCTGGTGTGTACCTTTGATCACAATAAAAACATTGGTTCTTTGCCCTTTTTTCCTCTAATTCTTTCTGTGTAAGCTGTTTCCTAAGTGGTGCAAATGAAGAACTATTAACAGGTTTGGTTCTCCAATTTGCATTTGGTGCAGACAAAGCCATTGGTTTTGGGCCAGTATTTGGAAATTGATTTTGGTATCTTGGTGTTGGTAAAATGGGTTGTTTTGGTCTTTGTTTAATTGCATTCACTTTTGCTTCATCCAATTTATGCAACCTATATACTTTAGCAAGAGTACTTGGTTTAAACATTCTAACAACTAACTCAATTTCACTACTTAAGCCAGCTAGAAAGAAACTTATACATTGGTCCTTTTCTAAATTGATTATGCACAACAATCTATCAAAAGCATCAATGTATTCCTGCATAGTGCTAGTTTGTTTCAATTTCTTAACTTCTCCTAAAGGATCATCATAAGCTACATCAAATCTTTTCAATATAGCCCCCCTATACACATTCCAATCCACATCATCTCCTATGAACTTAACAAACTGTCTATGCCACATTAGTGCTAAATCAAAGAGATGAATAGAAACAAGGTTTACCTTGCAATTGTCAGCAATGTTATCCACCTTAAAAACTGTTCACACTTAAACAACCACCCTTTGACATCTTCTCCTCCAAATTTGGGAATTCAATCTTGGTAACCCTACTAAACTGTGAATTACCCCTCATACCACCCTCAAGGTTCCAGTCTCTTCCTGCATTACTACTTTCAGGCCTCTGACTTAGTAGATCTTATCTTAGTCTATCCACAGCAGTGTTAACCAGCTCATGAACAAGATCATTCAAGCTTTGCCTTGTAGCCTCATCAACAATTGCACGAGTGTTTCTTGTACTAACTGTCATGATGATCAGTTCTTGAATTCACAAGAAGAATGAAAAGTTGTTAGAATTAGTGAAAGATTCAAAGAGTGTGATTGTGGTGACTGAGAGAGGATAAAGATGATCGGAAAATAATAGTTGACCGGAATTTGAACAAGATCAACAAAATTAACTGCATTCTGTTACAAAAATTTTGATGAAAATTTTGTAATTTGCCAGAAAAGTGGCTCTGGATACCAATTGATATGTACTTAAGATCTCAGTAATGAAATGGTTAAGCACTCACACAAAGATTAGATCACTTACAATAAGAACAAGCAATCGAAATCAATGATATCAATGGAGATTTGTTATAGAATAGTGAGTTGAGTTTGTTACAGGGTTAAGAGATAATTACATTTTACAATTTGAGTGAATGAATGCAAATGAAATGGAAATGATGTATTTATACAATGATAATGGGAAGTAACGGTTTTTCCCGCCAAGACTTGATATAGAAATTCTGTTAGAGAAGTACGTGCCACGCACGTGTGAGCCCTCTGAGTGTTTATTCGTACCAGAAACCTTGTTGTTTCTTTCTTCCCAAAAACATATTTTTTCATTGAAGATCTCCCAACACGTTGAAAGCACCTATATCCAACCATTTTATAAACAAATTATAATATGGAAACAATATAAAAGCATAACAAGTACTTATAAATCACATAAAGCATGAAAATTTAAAAAACACCCGATGCCACTTGATGCTTCCTCAAACAATTAAAATCCCTTATCACAATCATAGACAAACCAATCAAATACATCATATTCTTACTGAAATTAAAAACTTTAAAACAAAGGATTTCATTTTGGAATTTAAGAACAATTTATTAAACAATGTCGGGAGCTTGATGTGGAAGAACATGGGTAGTGATGGGAGAGGGGCTGTGATATATGGAGTAGCTGGTTTGTTTGTAAGTGAAAGGGATGAAGATAAAACCTTGGGCTATAATTGTCTAGTGACATTTGATTATGTTTATGCTAGAACTAATTTTTTTTCTAGGATTAAGCTTATGGCATTGTTATGCACCTCTTAATTACGGCTTGTTTGATTCGTATTAAGGAGTTTGCAAGCGATTCTAAAACGACACGACCGTTTGTGGATGAGTGATTTATCAGTGAACTTATTATTGATTGTGAATGAGCAAGTGAGAGTGATATTCAATATGCTCAAAATACTTAATTGTGAGTGAGAGTGTCATTTCAGTTGTTTTAAATAATGATTTGTGAGATGATATACTCCATTCGTTCTAAATTACATCACCACTTTCCTGTTTCTAACACACTTTAGTGCATAGGAAAGTGCTTCTATAATTTGGAAAGGGTGGAGTATTAATTGAAGGAGAGAC
>BQNB010063115.1:0-35812 GCA_026074375.1 Tanacetum coccineum
ACGACCCGGGTGATCATATTTGCTCGGTTTAATATACATATTATATATTATATTATATATATTTTTGAGAGTGAATTTTACCGAGGGTAACTTGGTAATTTTCTTAATTTCTCTTAGGTTTATATTATATTGTGATATATTTTAGGTATATAAAACTGCAAATCAAATTTCACAAAACTAATTATACAAAATATTTTCTTATTAAAAGAAAAGTTTTATTAAAAACTTAAAATTTGAAATTAAAAATTTCCCCCCAAAATGGAAGGTTCCATACCAGATACAACTTTCCTCACAAGAAGACAAAAAAAGGAGCGTGGTCTATTGGGCGGCCCCCTTATAGGCCTGGCGGCCCCAGATATATCTGGGACTACCGGGACTGCCCCCAGTGACCGTTGTATTTTCCTGCCTATAAATAATGCTCTATTCCTTGCAGAAAATTAGACCTCTTTGCAAGAAATTTTCAGATAACTTTATCTTCTTTCTCTCTCTAAATCTCTTGATCACTAACATTCTTAGATCTTGTTTCAAGTGATCTAATCTCTTCTTCTCATCTCTTCCCTCTCATTCAAGTGCAAGAGAAGAACATTCGTATTCGTCAAAAAACGAATTGTTATTTAGAGATCTCTCCTCTTTTCTTCTAAGTACCAAATCTCTATTGTAATTATCTTGTGTATCTGTGTGATTCAGATATTATGTAAATCCGATAGAGTAGATCTAGTAATTGTGTAGTGATTGTGAAGTGGTAGATTGGTTCTAGCTAAGATTATGACTTAACATTTAGTTTAGTGTCAGAAAATAACGTAAGCGACGTGTAAACGGTTTTCTCTGCCTGACGGGAGCTTGTTGACATAGTGAAATCACGAGTACGATACCCGAGGAGTGGAGTAGGGCGAAGAAGAGCTTCATAGCCGAACCACTATAAATCTTGGTGTCTTGGTTTGATTGTTCCTTCTCTCATCTCTTTATATTGTTGTGATTGTTATTTACTATTAGTCTAGATATTTACTTTGTTGGTTCATATTGTTGGTTGGTTAAACATACTACTCGAATCTAAGTATTTTGAAAGCAAACTTTTAAAATGAAAATGAACCAGTAAACTATTCAACCCCCCTTCTAGTTTCCACAATTGGTATCAGAAGCTAAGGTCACTTAAGATTTTTAAAATATACTGTATTTTAAAGCTTGGATCGATCTATGGATTCTGACAAATATCTAGAAGGGCAATCTATGCAAAGACCACCACTTTTTAAAAGTGATAGTTTTGTTTATGGAAAATTAGTTTCGAGACAATTTGATTAAATTCAAAAGATCTAGATCTTTGGCATGTTATTACCAACGGTGATTTTCAACCTATTCAACAAAATCCGGAAACCAAATTAGATGAGGTTATCCCTTTTGTAAAACAAACTGATGATCTCAAAAAGAGACTTGCGAAAGATAGCGAAGCTAAAATGGTCATTTATAATGCTTTGCCTAGAAAAGAGTATGAAAGAATTTTCATGTGTAACACGGCAAAATAAATTTGGAAAACTTAGTTAATCATCCATCAAGGTAATAATCAAGTCAAAGATAATAAGATCGACCTTTTGGTTCAACAATATGAACAATTCGTCATTTCTGAAGACGAATCTATAGATAGTGCTTTTGCTAGATTTAATACTATTATTACTAGTCTAAAAGCTCTTGATGAAGGTTATTCTAGCAAGAACTATGTTAGGAAGTTTCTTAGGGCTCTACATCCTAAATGGAGAGCAAAGGTCACGATAATTGAAGAGTCAAAAGACTTAACATCACTATCTCTTGATGAACTTATCGGGAACCTCAAAGTTCACGAAATTATCATTAAGAAAGATATCAAAATAGTCAAAGCAAAAGTTGAAAGAAAATCTCTTGCTTTAAAGGCTAAGAAAGAATCTAGTGATGAAGAGTGTTCGACTTCCGGAAGTGAAGACGAAGAATACGCCATGGCGGTGAGAGACTTTAAGAAGTTCTTTAAGAGAAGAGATAGATTCGTGAGACAACATCGGAACGACAAAAAGACATTCTAAATAATCTGTGATGACGAGAACGGTAAAAGTGATAGAAAATGCTTTAGATGTGGCGACCCGAATTATCTTATTGGATAATGTCCAAAACCACCAAAAGACAAGAACCAAAGAGCATTTGTCGGAGGTTCTTGGAGTGATAGCGGTGAAGAAGATGCTGAGAAAGTCAATAACAAAATGTGTCTAGTAGCTCAAGCATCAAGTGAGGTATGTTCTGAATCCTCTTACTTTAATGATGAAAACTCGTCAATAGATGATTTAGTATTAGATAATAAATATGATAAACTGTGCAAAATGAGTTTAAAGATAATCACTAAAAATAAAATACTAAAAGCCACTAAAGATAGCTTAGAAAAGGAAATTAGTATTCTAAAAGAAAAAGTGTTTACACTCGAGAAAAACAAAGAAGTTGATCTTGAATGTGTAAAATGTCATATGCTTAAAATTGTAAATGAAAAGCTTAAAGAGGAAGCTCTTAAACTAACCAAGTTTGAAAAGAGCCTACATTGCTTAAATGAAATGTTAAATAATCAAAAACCCTCCAGTGAAAAGTTAGGTTTAGGGTTTAATTCGTTTAAAGCATTATCTAGTGGAACTAAAGAAATAAAATTTGTGAAAGCTCAAAAAAAGGCGTCCTTTGATGGAGGTCCTATAAATATAGGCGGCCCCCCAAATGTGCAGGCGGCCCCCAAAGCAAATATGGGACCGCCACCAGGAACCACACCTGGATCTGAGAAAAGTGTGTCTTTAAAAAAATCTATTTTGGGTCCTAGACCAAAACACATAATAGTAAACAATGTAAGAGCTCCCGTTGCTAGTGATAATGAAGTTAAGCAATTCTATAAGCCATTGTCAAAACCTGGAGTTGGATTTTTAAAACTAAATTTTAGATCAAAAACTCCACCACCTAGAAGAGTCATAAATAGTTATCATCATCCTAAAATACCGCAACCAAAAAGAAACACTGGTTGACAAAATCAACCTCGTGGTTTTCCTGTAACTTGGAACAACTTCTCATGACAAAGTTACATGCCATAGGAAATGTGTCTTCCATTTCCACATCCCAACCAATTGCATCAAATATAAGGGATGTTTAGCACTAACAACTTTAGACCCATGAGATATTAGGGAGCAAATGTTTGAGGTGTTGCCTTATATAAATAGATATGCCTTGGAGTCGACTTAGAATCCGATAAGTGGATAAAGGATAGCGAATGCTCCAAACACATGACGGTTAACCGAAAGCTCTTCTCAAGCTACAAGGCATACAATGGAGGTAATGTTATTTTTTAGTAGCAATCTTCGCGGTTACATCATTGGAAAAGGTACTATTTCAAACGACTCTCTCAAAATATATAATGTAGAGCACTTAGATAACTTAAGATTTAACTTGTTAAGTATAGGATAAATATGTGATAATAAGTGTAGAGTAACGTTTCTAAACATGATAGTGAAATTACTAAGGATAGTAAGGTCATAGGTAGAGGTATTAGGAAGAAAGGCTTATATGTGATGAAATTAGGAAATAAGCCTAAAGACAAAATTTGTCTAGCAACAAATTTGTCAGCAACGATTAATGAAAATTCCACCGGTGTGGCATAGAGAATGTAGGTCACTCATATTCGATCTCATTCAATCGTGAGCATCTAAGTGGGAAAATATTAGAAACTTACCTAAGATTAAGTTTGATCAACACTTCTATAATGCTTGCAAAATTGGAAAGCAAGCTCACGCTAGTCATAAGGCTAAGAATATAGTCTCAATGACTAGATGCTTAGAACTCCTTCATATGGATCTCTTCGCTCCATCCCCGTACGAGTTACGAAGGAAACCGCTACAACCTTATCAATAGTAGATGACTACTCTAGGATAAACCTGGACTTAATAGATACCCTAAGGATAAAACCGAAGCCTTCGATCATTCAAATATTAGTATAAAATTCAAAAACCAATTTAGGATGGTTACTATCGTGTCAATTAGAACTGACCACGTAGGAATCTTGATAATGAACATGCAATTGGAGAATTTTGTAATGCCAATGAGTAATTACACATACCTTCTCAGGCGTCCACGGTCACTCCTCAATCAATGGCGTGGTCGAAAGGAAAATAGTACACTTCAAGAAATGAGGTATGGACTAAGTTCTTGAATTGAGCAAACGTTACCACAAAAGTTTTGCGGTGTAACCTCCAGTAGAACGTCACATACATTCTCAACCGAATTCTAACTAGAGCATCCTAAGAAAACACCTTATGACTCTTAATAGGTAGGCACAACCTACTGTTACATGTATCTTCAATTGTTTGGAAGTCTCAAGTGCTTCATTTTAAAACACTTAAAGACTAACCCTTACAAAATTTGACCCAAAGTCACAAACTAAGGTATCTTTTTAGGTTACTCGCAAAATAGTAAATGCCTGCATCATCCTTAATAACACAACAGGAAAGTCGAAGAATACTCAACGTGACCTTCGATGAAACCCTCCTCCCTCTAAGACATCACCCCTTGGTGGATATGAAGAAAAGCAATTAAGGTTACCAAAAAGAAAACCTAGAAATGACATAGGAAGAAACATTATAGATTGACAAAATAGTCAAATATTAAGGAATCTATGACACCATCCATTAGAAAATAACATAGGAAACCTTAACCCAAAATAAACCTTAGATCACAAGAGCAAAACCAAAGTAACTTTCTTTTGTTTCTTACTAACTAACTTATAAACTATAGAATGTGAAATGAGACCTTCTAACGAATGATAGTTGGATAGATCGTCTATGCAAGAAGAATTAAATCATTTTCATTGCAAACAGAGGCGTTTGGGAGTTAGTCCACAACCTAAGGAATATCACAATCATAAGAACTAATGGTGAGTAGAAATAAAGCGTTAGACGAGAATAGAATTGTTTCTGAAATAAGGCTAGGTATTCGCTCAAGGCTATCAATCAAACAAGAGGGCATCGCATTATGAGAAACTTATGCCTAGTGCTAGACTTTGATTAATTAGGCGATACTAATTATCTTATGCTTGTGCTTTAAGATTTTAAGCTATTCCAAATAGATGTAAAAAGTGCATTCCATAACGGTTTTATCAATGAGGAAGTATATGTGGCACAACCTCCAGGATTCATTGACTTTGAAAAACTGGATCATGTTTATAAACTAAAGAAAGCTTTATACGGTCTTAAACAAGCACCCAAAGCTTGGTATGATAGATTAAAAGCCTTTCTTATTAAAGGTGAATATAAAATGGGAATGGTAGAATAACACTCTTTTTACTAAGAAGAAAGGTTCAAACCTCATCATCGTTTTAAATATATGTCGACGACATTATATTTGGCTCAACTTGTCAAGACATGTGTGATGAATTTGCCAAAATTCATGCCATGACGAGTTTGAGATAAGCATGATGGGTGAACTTAACTTCTTCCTTGGACTACAAATAAAACAAAGGAAGATGGTATTTTCTTTAATCAATCTAAATATATTAAAGAAATGCTTAATAAATTTGAGTCTGGAAAGAATATTAACCATGAGAAAACCCCCCATGCCTCCGATACCTAAACTCACGCAAGACGAAGAGTGTGAGTCCGGTAGACATAGTACCAAGTATCGAGGTATGAAAAGGTAGTTTATTATTAGCCTAACGACAAGTAAGGCCTGATATCATGTATTAGCGTCTGCCTTTGTGTGCCCCGCTTCCAGTGGGGCTCCAAACCTCTCAGCAGTTAAGCGAATCTTCCGATAATTAAAGTCACTAACGCACTTAAGATTTATGGTATTCCTAAGGGGACGGAATAGAACCTTAATATATCCGACTTATGATCATGCGGGAGATCTATGTAGATTGAAAGATCAACTAAAAAGCGGTATTTATACGTTCTCAATGGGATGTTTTTGACATCTTGGTACACCGATAGAAACAAACCGCACTATGCTGTATATGCACTACCGAAGCCGAATACGTAAGCGCTGGAAAGGCATGTCAACAAGCACTATGGATGAAACAAGCTCTTATCGACTACGAAGTTCGACTCGACAACGTCCCGATCATGTGCGACAATAAAGGCGCGGTTGACCTTAGCAAAAACCCGGTGCAACATTCTCGAACCAAACACATCAAAATTCGTCACCACTTTCTTAGTGATAATGTCCAGAAAGGACATATCTCAATTGAAAAAGTGTCGTCCGTCGACAACATCACCGACATTCTTACGAAACCCCTTAAACGTGAATCATTTAACTATCTACGTCTTGGTTTAGGAATGATGGAACACATTACATAAATCACATTAGTCCGTGTAGGAACCCTTAATCACTTTCACTTCATTATTGATACAAGAAAATTAAGATGAGAAGATATAAAGAAGAATTGTAGAGAGAAGTTAGAGAGAGAAATGTAGAGAGAGAAAAATAGAGTTGGATGATTACTTACAAATGAGAAAAATAACAAATGAGAATCAACACCCTCTCCATACTTGGAGAGGGGTATTTATACTTAATACCAGAGGCTAATCATGCCATGAGTTATTTCTACACGCCGGGCTCTGATTACTATGTCGCTTCGCTCGATACACGTGTCGGCTTTAGATTACATTTAAAGAGCCCGTTACCCGTGTAGCCTATTACAACTATAATTAATTAAGTGACCGAGAACCTATATAATGAACGAACTTCCATCTGTTCGACTCAATCACATATTTTGAAGGCTAACAAATCTCCCCCGACAGTGAATTCATTGTGACACTCCTATCGTGGAGATCATGATATTGTTTTGTCGTGAGCTCTGTGTGTATCTTGTCTTTGTCTACGTTGTAGGCTGTAGTCCTTCATGCTTATTTAGTGATCTTTGTATCGATCTTTATTCATTGTCATTCGACTTTGTCCTTTTTTGTCCGAGATCACTTTAATCTTTATCCTTCATTGTCTCTGACCGTGCTTTTGCCACCCTACCTCACGATCTTGTGTCTTTGACTCAACATGCTCATACTTTTCAATCATCTTGAAAGCTTGCTACAATCCCCTTGATAGACTCTTGATCATCTTTGAAGCAAGCTCTTGTATATCAGAGTTTTGTGCGGAAGTCCTTTGGTTCAGGGGGGGGGGGGGGGGGGGGGGGGGGGGGGGGGGGGGGGGGGGGGGGGTTTATTCTAAGCTTTCATGATTCTTGAATCTTGATGCTTATAGTATGTCTTTGTAGTTTGAGCATGAGCATGTGGTAATGAATTCAACTCCAGCTGGAATGAGGCATCACCATCTCCATCTTTATGTATCCTGAAATAAAACAGTTAGCAATAAAGCGGGTGGACGAATATGGCTTTGTCATTGGTCCAGATTTGGTTAAATTAACCTCCGGTTCCATAGGACCGTTTTACAGTATAAATACTGTACCTGTGATCAGGTAGATTAAAATAATCTCCTTGACAGGGTTTCCAGCTCAAAGCGTAGGATCTTCTAACACAGATGTGTTAGATTTACCATGCTTGCTTGTTCTCATTACCGGAACGTCTCAAAGCAGACAACACGGTAAGAGTGAATCAATAGTTCTAATACTTTCTAGATGTAAGCCGCCAATTCATTTTCCTACAGACACAAGTTTGGATTCACATTGAATCGCACCATCGTTACTTTCCATTGACACAAGTTTGATTCATATAGAATTCTCGCTCAAGTCACCTACCAAGGAGCTTGTTTTGATGCTGGCTCAAGCAGATTTTTCCATCTTCATTGTGAGTACATAAGTATCACTCGGATGTTCTGGCAAAATCACAAGGATAATGCGTAGGACTCTTGTTAACAGCTTGTGAACTTAGTGATGTTCGACAAGTGTTAGTCATGAAATGTGTCCTAATGACGACTTTTATTTGATCTGATCTCTTGCTCTAAGACTCGATAGTGCGTTTTGGTTTAGTAACCGAGGCTGTAGCAAACTGCCACCTATTCAATATATTAACTAACTCGTAAGTGAGGAAAGTCAATAGAAGTCGTGTGTAGCACCGTGACAAATGAGACAAGTTTCTTTTGATAAAAAACCCGAATGGCTGGGAAAGAGGTAGTGCATTGCATCATGGTCCATGATGTCGTCATCCAATTTCAACATCAACATTGTGATTTCTGACAGCAAATGTATCGACCCGGTTTCTCTCTAAGTTGTGTGGAGGGCTTCCATTCTTTGACCCATAGCCATACATTTCTTTTTTAATTCTTCACCCCGTTTCAAATGCTTAACCAAGACGTCATTACTAACACTTTGTATGATTGTCTACGTGTTAGCTCAATCTTAGTCGGCAATTCTCCCTTATACACATGCAATCTCCAACCTTACCTAAGGCCTAGCTATTTTCTAACTACAGGAGTGTCCTTTGGGTAGATCCCTCCGGTTCTGGATGATCATAGGACAAATACTAACCTTACCACCTTATGGGTCTTCAAGAATCGTTTATGAATAAATGTTTGCAGGGTATGAGATCGTAACCATAAAACCTTTTTATGTAGAGCACTTTGAGTCTTTTAGATCACATTTTAATAACATTTATCCCCTTATTTTAAATTCTAATTCACTTAGATTTTTGAAAATACTCGTGTGATTAAACTTTGTCTTAAAAAGGCCATGGGGAAAAATGTGAAGCTTAGCATGATTATTTGGAACTGTGTCTATCTCGCTCACCCTCAATTTACATATTTTGACACACAATAAAAATATAACCCAATGTTGTAAAATCGATAAAAATTGAGCTTGAACACATAGTCATCTTAAAACTTTCATTCTATTGAATTTTCATTATTAACTTGTGTTATTAAGAGACTTTTTGGGAATGGTACGAATACATAAGAATGGTCGTGTAGATGATGTATCCAAACTCATTAAACTTGTGTTGTTATTCCGAAAAAACTCCCCCTTGAAAGATGGAGTGTTTGAACACACAATTTGAAAGATTATGTAATTGTCATGAGAAATTCTTGAAAATTTGGTGTTTCAACTTTTTGAAAAAAACATCATGTTAGAAGACTCTCTCAACAATAAAGGGTTAACTCGCACTTATGCGTACACTCTCTCTTTATTCTCTTTGAGCTTAAACCTTTGAATGTCTTGTAAGAACATGCTCAAGAACTGGAGAAACGTTTGAAATTTCTCGTTAGTTAGGAAAGTTATCTTTATAGATAAACTTTCCTTTATTTGAATCCGGTACTTACTGATATTTGCACACTTAAGCCATCAGAAAAATTAGAAATGACATTGTTTTTGAGATAAGCACTTGAAAACTCTGTTCGAACTTGATCATTTACATCGCCCGGAGTCGATATTAATCAACATTTTCAGGTACGTAAATGTTATCGATTCGAAAGAGACATGTCGAGAAGAATCATTTTTATGAAACATTTTTTCTGATTTTTGATTTTGTATTTCTTTTTGAAATTTTATATTTTTGTATTATTATTTTTTTTATAAACAAATATTTACATTTGACCGTCAAGCATAGTTATGTATGTGGAATAAGTCAACTCCCACCTTGCGAAGATGCGTAGCTGTCTTGTCTGCTTGAGGAACAACTTTTGGAACCAGCTTTGAACTTGACTGTTCATTGCTGTGGTCGTGAATTCCGAGTTCTGAACTGTTATGATCAGAAGTTCATTTTGACGTGGAGGAGCGAGAGGCCTGAAACTGTTGTAACCAGAACGTCCATTAACTATGCATCAGATGAAAATTCCTTGAAAGCCCCTGGTTTCTCAGATATCATTCTTATCATGCACCAAACTATGGAGTCCCTTCCTTTTTAATACAATTGCAAAGATGTAAAACTGTACTACTTAAGTTGAAGATACCTGCACTGACAACAAAGGTAAGTTTTAGTTCGCATTCATATGGCGTTAGTGATATCCTGCTATTTGAACCATTTTTTTTGTTGGGGTTCACTTGTCAACCTTGGTTGTGCTGTAAGTGAATATTCCTTTCCAGATGGAACCGCACCTAAACCAACTGTCTTAGAAAAATTTTACCCTAGCGTTTTCCACTTAAGAACCAGATCTAGTAGTTTTTTTTCCATATTTTCTCATGGACAACAGAAGTCTTTTTTGATTGAAGACCTGTGTCTTTTTGGGATGCTGCTCTTTCTGGTTTCTTGCAAAACTTGTTTGCTCACCGGTTTGTATCTCGTTGATGTTCCTAATGGGAATGGAACCTTAGCACTGCGTGCGAGGTTGAACTTCATATCAGGTGAATTTGTTACACAAGAATCCGTTGATTGGCATAACAGACACATTCTCTGGACAATGTTGAGCAAAACAAAATGATTGTAGTCCAGAAAACTTCTAGAATTCCTAGAGTGTTCTGCTATGGGCACAGTCTTGATCCGTGACACAACTACTCTTAGATGCATGCCAATTTTTACCCCCTAAAGAAAAACATTTGGTTATTGATACCTAGGATTTTGGTATTGTGCTACCATTTGTTGTGGCTTTGTGCTCTAGCATAAGGCATCACACTCAGGTTCTGATTCCTAATGCTTTCTTGTGTCTTTCTAGCTTCCTCTAGGTAGTGATTATGAACCATGTCATTTGAGCTATACCTAGATGAGCCAGGTGCAATCATGTGATGAGGTTTTGCAACAACATATTCTCTTTCCTTAGGCAAATAATGTGTAGTGACTGGTTTTGACACATCGTTATTGACATCAACTTGGGAGGTAAACCGTTGCTTTGAAAGACTAGTTCGTTCACTTCAGAACCTTAAAACGCAGTCGTTGTCAAACAATCTGATTGGTTTTTCTACGTGGTTGTAAAGGCGGCCAGGTTTCCCTAAGATTGACGATTTTGCAACCTTGGTATTCACACTACACATCACTGTTAACATTCCTTAACTAGACATTTTTTAATGCTGTTAATTGCAAAACCCTTTTTCCTGAAGTTGGACGCTTTGTATTTATCATTAATTGCAATCAAAGAAGCTGTGTGTTCTAGTTCTTACAGCTTTATTATCTTGATAATAATCAAACATTGTCTTTGTTCAATTTGGGGGTGCCTATCAAAGTCTCACTTTCCCTCAAGAACTTAGCCACTTTATGTTTCCAAATTCGATGTTTATTGTTTCAATTACATCTATGCGTCATGTTTTAACCTTGGCTTCATTACTATGTATACTTTCAAAATTGACCTAACGTTGCCCATTCTTCTAAAGCTTGATTTGATATTTACTTAAGTTCAGATTAACACAATGTGCGGCATCCATTCGGTAAAAAATCTTTGAAATTGGGCAACGTCTTTTTGAGACGAATCTTTTCAGATGTCAAGAGACTTGATTTGAGAGTTCAGATTGTCAGTTATCCATGAATTTAAGCAGACAAAGGACATTGTCATGACATTGTTCAACATTCTGGTCAACCTTTCCTTCATTATTGAATTCAGGTTGCTCAGTATGCTGTTGTCCAGTAGCAAAGATATTGATTTCAGCAGTTGTTTGTACCTCAACCATTGGCTCTTCATCATATATAGGTCTGATATCTGCATCATCAGCATGTGCATCATTCCCTGATCTGCTGCTTGTATCTTGCTCTTTGGATTTTGTCCCAATGCTTTCTGTGTTAACCAAACTAGCATCGACTGCTTTTCCTGTATCAACCTTATCCTCTGTTGTCTGAATCTGTCTTTCATTTACCCAGCTATCATACTCTCGTTTATGCTGTGCTCTTTCATCAATCGACTTCTTAACAGATTCCATGTGTTGGATCAGTGTGTCACGGAATTCTGGATTTTTCGAGTCGAGTGTATTGTAGGAATTTGTTGCGTATCATGTCAACATATTCATCATCCAAATAAATTCGTGACTTGATGAACATCTTTAAACTGTGTCTCGAGTACTTTAAAAGCAGCCATGGATCCAATCTCTTGAAATTCTTCTTTGTCAAGTTGCTCTTTCCCTATGTGGATTCCACTTTAGGAACATGTGCTATAAAAGATTCAACATCTCTAGTGACCAAAGAGTGTTGCATAATGCACGTTTGAATCAGACTCGATAAGAGTATACCTTTTAAGTTGTCGTGTGAAAGATGCTTGAGGTGTGAATGAAGTATTCGAGAACTAGATACCACTTGCAACTCTTATTGTCTTTGTCTCTAAAATAGCATCCATGCTTTAACTTCTCGAACCTGTGCATTCTTGAATCTGCAAACGTTTTTGTCACACACACCCTTTTTCGTGATCGTTTGCGCAATGAATTGATTGTTTTGAAGCATAAATCTTCAATGGAAATCGAAGTTTTTTGATGTATTTATTATCTTTGAAAGTTTGAGGTTCCATGCTGGTATATGCGCGGAAGTCCTTTCTTGCATACATACCATCTAAACTTGAAGGCTTTATTAGCACGGAGCTAAAAAAATTCTCAAATTGTGTCTTGAGCACGCTAAAGGCATTCTGGCAGTTGGACTCAAGAATAGTTTCTTTGGTAAGTTGTTGTTCCAGTGTATCCATGTTCTGAGAGAATGTTCTTGTGAATGTGTTAACATCTTCACCAAAAATATGACTAAATGCACGTTCAAATTCACTTTTAGTAATGCCTGGTTCAAGTATCCGTGTGAAATGTGATTTAAGTGCACTAAGACCGTTTAGGCAACTACCTTTCAAGATCTTTGCTTGTTTTAGCATTTGTTGCATGTTTTGTTCATCTGAATACGAACACGAAGATAAAGTATCTTTCGTTTCATAATGAGGTGCAATTTGGAGAGTTTTGTAATGCCAATGGAATTACACATAACTTCTCAGCTCCACGCACTCCTCAATCAAATGGCATGGTTGAAAGGAAAAATAGGACACTTCAAGAAATGAGTAGGACTATGTTGAATGAGCAATCGTTACCATAAAAGTTTTGGTGTAACGCAGTAGATACTTCAACATACATTCTCAACCGAATCCTAATTAGAGCCATCTTAGGAAAAACACCTTACGAACTCTTAAAAGGTAGGAAACCTACTCTAGATTACTTTAGAGTGTTTGGAAGCAAGTGCTTCATTTTAAACACTAAAGACTACCTTACAAAGTTTGACCCAAAGTCATACGAAGGTATCTTTTTAGGTTACTCGCAAAATAGTAAAGCCTACATCATCCTTAACAAACATACTAGGAAAGTCAAAGAATCACTCAATGTGACATTTGCTGAAACTCCTCCACCATCTAAAACACCACCCTTGGTGGATGATGAATTAGATGAAGAAGAAGCAATTAAGGTTACCGAAAAGAAAAACCTAGAAAATAACATTGAGGATGAAACTTTAGAGATTGACGAAATAGTCAATATTAAGGAATCTAGGAACCATCCATTAGAAAATGTCATAGGAAACCTTAACCAAAGAACCCTTAGATCATAAGCCCAAAACCAAAGTAACTTCTTTTGTTTTATATCAACTATAGAACCTAAGAATGTGAATGAAGCCTTAACGGATGATAGTTGGATAGTCGTCATGCAAGAAGAATTAAATCAATTCATTGCTAACGACGTTTGGGAGTTAGTTCCACAACCTAGGAATATGAAAATCATAGGAACTAAGTGGGTGTTTAGAAATAAGTTAGACGAGAACGGTATTGTTTCTCGAAATAAGGCTAGGTTAGTTGCTCAAGGCTATAATCAATAAGAGGGCATCGATTATGATGAAACTTATGCCCCAGTTGCTAACTTAATTCAATTAGGATACTATTAGCTTATGTTTGTGCTTTAGATTTTAAGCTATTCCAAATGGATGTAAAAAGTGCATTCCTGAACGGTTTTATCAATGAGGAGGTATACATGGCACAACCTCCAGGATTCATTGACTTTGAATAACCGAATCATGTTTATAAACTAATGAAAGCTTTATACGGTCTTAAACAAGCACCCAAATCTTGGTATGATAGATTAAAAGCGCTTCTTATTAAACATGAATACATAATAGGAATGGTAGATAACACACTTTTTACAAAGAAGAAAAGTTCAAATCTCATCATTGTTCAAAAATATGTTGACGACATTATATTCGCCTTAACTTGTCAAGACATGTGTAATGAATTTGCCAAATCATGCATGACGAGTTCAAGATGAGCATGATGGGTGAACTTAACTTCTTCCTTAGACTATAAATAAAACAAATGGAAGATGGTATCTTCTTTAATCAATCTAAATATATTAAAGAAATGCTTAAGAAATTTGGCTTGGAAGAATCTAAACCAATGAAAACCCCCATGTCCTCTGATACCAAACTCACAAAAGACGAAGAGTGTAATTCGGTAGATAGTACCAAGTATCGAGGCATGATAGGTAGTTTATTATACCTAACAGCAAGTAGGCCCGATATCATGTTTAGTGTCTGCCTTTGTGCCCGCTTCCAAGAGACTCCCAAAACCTCTCACCTTGAAGCGGTTAAGCATATATTCCGATACATTAAAGGCACTAAGCACTTAGGATTATGGTATCCTAAGGACATATCTCAATCGAAAAAGTGCCGTCCGTCGACAACATCGCCGACATTCTTACGAAACCCCTTAAACGTGAATCGTTTAACTATCTACGTCTTGGTTTAGGAATGATGGAACACATTCCATAAATCGTATTAGTCCAGCTCGTGCTATATCTACTACAAGCCGATATACGTAAGCGCCAGAAGGGCATGTAACATGGCACTAGGATGAAACAAGCTTCATCGACTATGACTACGACTCGACGATTTTATGCTCATGTCGAAAACAAGGCATGATTGACCTTAGCAAAAACCACAGTGAAACATTTCTCGTACTAAATACATCGAAATTTGTCACCACTTTCTTCGTGATAATGTCCAGAAAGGACATATCTCAATCAAAAAAGTTCCGTCCGTCGACAACATCGCTGACATTCTTACGAAACCCCTTAAACGTGAATCGTTTAACTATCTACGTCTTGGTTTAGGAATGATGGAACACATTATATAAATCGTATTAGTCCGCTTCTCTTTCTTCTGTCTTAATTCTAGTCTGCGTTCCATTTCGTGTCGTTACAACTTAAATACTTCATCTGAAGTACTTTGAGCATTTTTAATTCGCGAAATGCAAATTAAAACGCCGCTACTCTTTGTAAAAATTTTCGTCAAAACTAAGTCTAAAATCCCTTGCTGAGGGCGGCCCCCATATCTCCGGCGGCCCCCCAATATATTTGGGACCGCCTAACAATATGGGACCGCCAACAGAAAACTCATATCTTCCACACTTAGTCAAAATTTTTCAAAACACAAAAACAAACACCCCTTTCTCCTCTGCAGCGACGAACACGACCAAAGCAACCCAAAAACTTAAAATCAACCATTAAAACACTAATTAAAGATAAAATCAACACCTACAATCATTCCTAACATCATCAACATCATTAATTGTAAGTCATTTCATCTAATTTATTTCAATTTGAGTCTAGGGTTCATGATGAACACAAAAATTGAAATTGGGGATTTTTCATTTGTCTTTCAATTTTGTACAATTAGGACTACTAGGTTACAATGTATAACTAATATGCTTCCCGTAGACATAGGATTTGCATATGTTAGTGAGTTTGTCGAAAAATTGATTTCGAACCAAAACCCTAATTTTATTTTCAAATCACTCACGTTAGGAACCAAATAAAATTGGTGTTATGCATTGTTAATACAACCCTAAAACATTTTTCAACACATGCATAATGATCTCATAAAGAAAGGTCGAGATACATAATTCATATGTATTTTTTGACATGTTTGGATGAGCAAAATCAAACTAAAGAGCGTTTGGATTAACTCTTAGGATTTTAATTTTAGGTCGAGTTAATCATTACTCCACATTTGTCACATTTAGACACATACTAGAAACAATGCTCATAAAATATAAGTAAATGGCAATAAAATGTGACCTCATTCTTTTTAGGTAATTGATTGGTGAAATTCACACTATATATATATATAATATATAATAAAATATAAAATATATATATAAGTCTAAAAATCAACATAAAGAAAACTAGAAACCTTGAAGTGCTACATTCTATGAGGGATCGTTGATTTTTGAAAACTTTGCGGATCTAAAACTAAGTTTGGTCTGTGTTTCATTGTTGAGTTTGAGTGTCTCTTGAATTATGACAAAATTTGTACACTCGTTTCATACTTGTGTTTTATAGTCAATATCAATTAATCTATTCCGACGAAGGTCAAATGTTCATCGAATTTGTGATTCAAAATTCATTCTTTTCTTACTCTCTTGAAGAATTTGCTTAAATTCTTGACATACCTTGTGGACGGGTGCTTGCTTCTTTTACTGAAAAGTGGTCTGATGACGATTTGGCATATGGTGTCCTTACGGTTGGTCCATTCCATAACCACTCTCCTTTCTCATGATGACATCATTTTATCTATTCGAATTGATCAGAAGTCCATTGAAAGGACTCAGGAAACTTGTGGAGAAATAATAAAGAAGTGAGCATATGGAAATTTGCTTTGGTGACATTATTAATATATTTTTTACTACTTTATGAAGACCTTAAGGACTTAAACTTATGTTATTTAGTGATAACTCGTAGTATGGGCAACATCACACTTGCCTTGGATGATTTTTCGTTTAGTAATCTCTAAACACTTGTTCATTGTGCAAACTTGATATTACTAGGATTACTTATATAATAGTATGCATGCTTATCGCTTAGTCAATTTGCCTACATGTACTTTTTTAATAGAATTAAGGATAGCTAGTTTTGTGAATTTGATTATTAAGTATTAGATCTGAAAAAGGGAAAATTTAGGAAACTTTTTCTGTACAGGTTACTGGAAATCAGGCATAAACTAGAAAATTTACTCTCCAGAGGACGACCCATAAATATGGGGCGTTCCCTAATATATTTGGGACCGCTATATATATATATATATGGGACAGCCATTAGAGTCACGGAAAATCTTACTATGACTACCTGATTTTCTGTGCAGTTGACTATTCTTTCTTAGACCCAGCTAAACTTCCTGCATTTTGCTAAACCACTTTTGGAATCTATCCTCTTAATCCTCATGCTTTTCTACTTTGATCCTATACTTCTTAATTAAATATGCCATCCTTCCCACTCTTCTTCTCATCTTCATCTTCTTCAAATCTTTCTACATGATATTTCTACTTAAGGCCTCTTCCTCCCATAGCTTTAGAAATAATCAATCACATCTTACCTCCAAATACTACTATTTGTTGATCTCATAAATGATGATGATAATCTCACTACACCTTCTTCTACAACAACTTCTTCATCTCCCTTGGTCCGCTTCACTAGATCCAATTGAATGATAGGTCGCATACAAAAGCGCGTAAACAAGTATAAATTGATAAACATAAACAAGCATACAACGATAAATCAAGAAATCAAGATAAACAAATACCAAACATTCAGATCTGCATAATAATGGCTAATACCCAAAGGTATTAGCCTTCATACGTCATAATAAATACAAGAGCAATTATTTAGCCAAGGTAAACTAACCGAGTTAACGAATGATACCGAAAACTGAACGATTACTAAAGTATACGGAATTACACGTTGTCTCCTATGGAATTGATAACGTTGCTCGACCTCTTCTGCTCTTTTTCTCCTCTGAAAATCAACTTTTGTGGTTTTGGTATCGAGAATATGATTTAGCACACTTAAAACTCGTTTTTGAGTTTTGTATTTATAGGGTCTGGAAGTCGGTTCGTTACGGCGTTTCTAAGGAATTGGATACGGTGTATTGGGGATTTCTTAGAGTAGGGACCACGCTTGATATCTTCTAGAATATTATATTCGTTCCATATATTAAATACGGCGTATTGAGTATCTATTGATACATCGTGTTGGTTCCAATTGAATGGATCGTGTTATCTTAGATAGATCTAAAACAACTAGATTAGAAACCTTGTGGTGTATATATAAAGACTATGCGGAATTAATCTTTATATACTCAGAAGAAACAATCAAACAATGAACACAGAACTTTCACTATATTGAACAAACCACAAAACAACTATATGTTTTGCCTTACAATGAAAGATTCTAACTATTATATGAATTGGACGACTATGAAAGTATATGAAAAAGAGATATATGTGTTTCTGCTAACTATGCCGTAAGAGGTCCTTTTATACACCAAGGAAAACCCCTAATAGGCTTACAAAACGCGTTAGGAGATTATGCAGAGATCATGCATATCTATTACTAATTTATCTCATACATATCTCATAAGCAGCACTAATATACTAACTAACAGTACTAACTATATACTGACAGTACTAACATTGTACTAACAGTACTAACTATTACTAACAGTACTAACTATTACTAACAATACTAACTATTACTAACAGTAGTATTAAGTCCTTCAGCAGCACTATCTTGTAGAAGCTCTTAATTCCCAATAATCCTCCCCTAAACTTATGATTTACCTTCAAATCTTAAGTTTCTTGAATTAAAGCTCTTTGATTTTGAGAGGATTCTTTCAAACACTTTAGCTTCCTTTCCTGTTAGCTTTTAAAAATTCTTCATAACTAACTCTGTTCTGCAATCTGAGATTTGATAAACTTTATAAGCTCATGTGCCATAGTACTTTCTTCTTCTGCTTCTAACTTCAAGTTGATCATCTTTTCCAAGATAGCCTTCTTCAGTGGGTACTTCTTTTCTACTAACATGTTGATCTGTATTGATGTACCATCTAAAAACAAAGAGTGAACACCACTGTATTCATGCAATTTCCATCTCAGTAACTCCCAATACTGTTGGTTCAACCATATGTCATCTTCTTCATTCGGATCAAATATCATCCTAAGATCTCCCCATAGATCTAAATCATGACCTTCAAGTGGATGATCTTTAAATCTTTCTTGAACCAAGCTGTAGAGTTGACTTAAATCTTGTCTATCAAGTCTTCTTAACAATGCTTGAATGTCTCCATGAAAGCTTGAACTTCCATCTGCTCTTGTAATTTTGCAGACTTCAGAATCTTTTGCTTCTGTCATTCCCAGCAAGATATATTCCCAATTTACAATATTATGTTTGTCGCAAAACTCCAAATTTTCCATTTTGATGAATGAAAAGTTGATTAATAATCTGGAATTTTGTGAGAAGTAAAAGATTTGAGCTTATCATGAAACCTTATAAGCTAGGTTGTTGGCAGAAATATCTCAACGGCTCTTTTCTTGTAATTTTGTTATGGCTCAAACAGTACTAACGGTCACTTAGCAGTACTAACTTGAACCTAACGGTACTAACTTTTCTCAGCAGTAAAAATATATCCCCAGCAGTACAAACTTAACACTAGCAGTATTAATCTTATACCTAGCAGTATTAACACCAAGCATAACAACCTGTACTCTTCTTCAAATATAGACCTGCTCATAGTTCATACCTTTGAAGTTTGTCATACTCCTCTCATTCATTTTCTGTTTCTTCCATCCTCCCCTGTTTGACAGGATCCTCTGAAATCAAATACTCTTCTGCATCTGAAATCATAACTTGAGCTTGTCTTCCAATCTTTTGACTTTCTTCATCAACATTGTTAGAGTCTGAGCATGAGACTCCTTAGACTGTTTAAGAGCATTTTCCAAAATGGTAACTTTATCAATCAATTTGGTACACAAATCCATCAATTCTATAAGTTTCAGACTGTCCTCTCCACTTCCAAGTGTGTAACCTTTTGAGAGAGGTGGATCATTGGACTTATAGTTTTTGGCAAACTACCAGCCATAAACGGATTTAATGACTCTTTACCAGTTGCCGTTTGCCCTGGAGTAGCCAATGCTTCATTGCAAAAACATGGTGCATTGATAACCATATAGTTTTTAGCAAACTATCAGCTATCAACAGATTTGATTTGTCTTTACCAGAAACTGTTTGATCCTGGACTAGCCAACTATTTGCTGTGAAGCAAGGAAAGTTGAGAACCATACAATTTTTGGTAAATTGTCAACCATAAACGGATTTGAGAAGTCTTTACCAAAAGCCGTTTGCTTATGGACTAGCCAGTTCTTATGCCTATTAAGCATGGTGAACTGATGACCATTTGTTGTGTGGTATTTAAACCAGCACTAAACGACCATTCATTCTTTCATCAAAGACCTCCCCTCAAATCCAACTATACATCTTTTTATAACCTGCAAATGTTAAACTAAAACATAGAAAATACAACAGCAATACTAACATAGCAGTATCAAGTATAATTAGCAGAACTAACTATACTTGTCACAAGAGAATTAATTTCTCTTGGGAACCCAAGCCATTACTGACTTGTTTCTACCTGTTGGATCAACATAGTTAAATTGCTTACAAATACATGATCCGGTATTCTTGTAGACATGATTTATCATCTTTATTTTAGGTCTCTTGTTCCCTAACAGCACTTGTCATTCTTTTTCCTTTAACAGTATTAACAGAAATTACCTTAGCAGTATTAACTTTGTTATTCAAATTTCTATTTTTAAGTGCTGTTTGTTGGTAAAAAGGTCTTCTTAATGGTGAATGTGACTTTTGAAAAGCATTTGTCCTTGGTTTGGCAACATTTACAGAGGGTACAGCAGTATTGAATGACCTAGCAGCACTAACTGGTGCTGTAGTTCTTGAAAAGCTTTGCCTAGCAGTACTAAATGGTACTAGACCAGACTTGGTTAAAACTGCTGTTGGAGCAAAATTCCTTCTAGAATTAGAAAAATTTTGATGATTGACCCTCATTGCATTAGTCCAAACTGGTCTAACTTCCCTTTGACTAGTTCCCTTTTTCACATTGTTCAAAACAGGTTTTTGTACCATCCTTTTATCATGAAAATCACAGTCTTTAATTAGATGATTAAAACTCCCACACACAAAACAAGCTTTTGGTGTAAACTGAAATCCAACTCCCAATTTTTTAGGCATTGGGGTATTCCAGCTTGTACTGTTGTTCCTAGGGTTTTCCTAGGTTTACCAGCTTGCTTAGGTTTTTGAACATTAAGAGATTCTAACACAACAGTCTCATCTTCATCACAATCAGAAACCCAATCTTCAATTATTGGAGCATCTGAAGTTTTCTTAACTTCTTTAGAGACATTTTCACTAGCACCCTTATTTACCTTAACACCATATCCTTCAAATTCAGGCTGTTTAAATTTCTCAAGTCCTGAGTTTGATAAATCAATACTAGGAGGTGCAAACAAGCCTGTAAGTGGAGGGGGAACAACATTATATCCTAGACCCTTCTTATTGTTATCAGATATTTGATTTCCAATCAATTGATCTAGACTTTTAGAGGCATTTTCAAAGTTGTCAATTTTAAACTGATTATCCTCTTTTTCTTTCTTAAGTCTTTCTACCTGTTTCTTAAGACCATTTATATCTAATTTATTAAATGAAGCATCTCTTATAAGAACAACAATCTGATCACAAAGCATACTTTCATTTTTCTTATAAAAGACCAGTTGTTCTTCTACAGAAGCTAAACCCTTTTTATAGCTATCTAAATCAGATTCAGACTTATTAAGCTCTATTATCAACTTATCATACTTAGACTTAAGATCTTCAAAATTTTTAAGACAAGTTTTAGAGCAAGTTTTGTTATTTTGTACCTCAGAGTCAGAGAAAGCCATAAGTGCAAAGTTGGTAGAAACCTCCTCATCTGCCATGTAGCTCTAATCAAATCCAGTCCCATCTATAGCTAATATAGCCTTGGAAGAAGATTATTCCATATTCACTGTTCTTCTTGAGCTATCTTGACTTCTGTTCCTATTCTCTTGACTCCTAGGATTTCTGCACTCTCTAGCAAAATGTCCCAACTTATGACAATTGAAACATTCCACCTTTTTCTTGTCATAACCAGCAATATCACTTCTATTGATGATAATTTTTTTACCAGTTCTCTAATAAAACTTTCTTGCTTTCGTACTTAGCAATGCCAATTGCCACTTTAAATCCATTTCATCAAGATCATCTTCCTGGATTTGCTCTAGGTCTTCATGAACAACTTGAGACCCATTGGGTTGAGTGGCCAAATAAGCATATACTGTGGCATCACTGAGACAAGCAGTACTATTATTAGTGCTAGCAGTACTAACAGGAGTACTACCAGTACTAACATGAACATTAGCAGTATTAACATCATTTGTACTGCTATGACCTGAGAGAAAGGCCAAATTCTGAGAGCCTGAGTTTGAGCTAGAGATTACACTTCTTTTGACTTCTGGTTCAACAATCTTAAAATTGTTGTAAAGATCATCAAAACTTATTGAGCCCAGATCTGATTTGTTCCTCCAGACCACAACATGCATACCCCATTCAGTAGGAAGACTTCTTAAGAATTTCAGGTTAAGTTCTTCTGGAGTGATGATTTCACCTAAGATAGTTAACTGGCTTACAATTTTCTGAAGCCTGTTAAAGATAGAGTCAAGTGACTCTGAGCTAGAAGCATTGAAGGTTTCATACATCTGCTTTAAGAGTGTCTTTTGAGTCTTCTTGGTGGCTTCATTACCACCAAATCTTGCTTCTATGGCTTCAAATAAAGACTTGGCATCCTTGTGTTTATTGAAAGTAAGTAGATGCTCACTTGGAAGTGTCATCATCAGGATGCTTCGGGCTTTAAGATCATTCTTCTTTAGGATCTTCTGTTCAGCAGTAACAGCACCAGGTATTGTTGTAGTAGATGTACCATCTTCGTTTGTAGTGGTTCGAGCTACTGGCTTGAAAGAGTTGCCTTCCTCTATGATCTCCCAGAGAGTATAATCTTGAAGTTGAATGTATGACTCTATCCTGAGTCTCCATGTGTCATATTCACCTTGCTTGAGAAGTGGCAGTTTTGCAAGAGAATTGTTTTGGGTATTTTCTAGATCCATGGTTTTTGATATAGGGAATGAACAGTGAGATGGATCTAGTTTGTTTCTTCTAAATCAAGGTTTCAGAACACCCGCTCTGATACCACTTGTTGGTTCCAATTGAATGGATCTTTTGTTCTGCTTAGATAAATCTAAACAACTAGATTAGAAACCTTGTGGTGTATATATAAAGACTATGCGGAATTAATCTTTATATACTCAGAAGAAACAATCAAACAATGAACACAGAACTTTCACAAAGCTTTCAATATATTGAACAAACCACAAAACAACTATATGTTTTGCCTTACAATGAAAGATTCTAACTATTATGTGAATTGGACGACTATGAAAGTATATATATAAAGAGATATGTCTAACTATGCCGTGAAGATCCTTTTATACACTAAGGAAAACCCTAATAGGCTTACAAAACGCGTTAGGAGATTATGACGAGATCATGCATATCTATTCCTAATTTATCTCATACATATCTCATAAGCATCACTAATATACTAACTAACAGTACTAACTATATACTGACAGTACTAACATTGTACTAACAGTACTAACTATAACTAGAAGTACTAACTATTACAACTAGCAGTATTAAGTCCTTCAGCAGCATTATCTTGTAGAAGCTCTTTAATTCCCAACAACTTATGTAGTCTTGTCTCTATCTATCTCATGAAGTATGTTTAGATTGTAGTGTACCTTATAGATTAATGGTCTCTTGGGTCGTATTAGCTCTATCTTTATTTTATGTTGTATGAATGTATTACTTGCATTTGCTATTGTATGAGTTTCTTGATTGTTGAATGAAACTCTCTTTTGGGTGACTTGAATTCAATGTTATGTTTAAAAGATATTTGTCTTGTACTCGTACCTTTAACTTTGTTTTGTAGCAAACAATTTTCGTAAGATCGATCATTTGGTGCCCCAAACGAGGGGGAGCATACATCAAGGGGGAGTCTTGATATCGTCGATTTCTTTCTTCCTACAAGTACTCGACGATCATCCTTTTTGAATTCGACAAAAAGGGGGGAGAAATGGAACAAAACTCATTAATAATGTGTAACTATTTTTTATACAAAATGAGTTTATATTTTGTCATCATCAAAAAGGGGGAGATTGTTAATACAAATAATGTCTAAAACGTTATTTATATTTTTCGACCTCCTCACTTTTGATAATAACAAATGTAAAAAACGTTTACGATAAAATTAAACGCTTAAATTATTAATCCGTAAAAATTGCATTTCTAAGATTAGTATCACTTTAAGTATAGCAAACAAAATTATAAGCATGATTAGTGATCAAGAAAATATTTTTCTCTTATCCATCACATTTTTATAAAAGAATTTCACAAAATTAATTATACAAAATATTTTCTAATTAAAAGAAAAGTTTTATTAAAAACTTAAAATTTGAAATTCAAATTTCCCCCCAAAATAGAAGGTTCCATACCAGATACAACCTTCCCCACAAAAAGACAAAAACAGGAGCGTAGTATACTGGGTGGCCCCTTTATAGGCCTGGCAGCCCCCAGATATATCTTGGGTTTTCTTGCCTATAAATACTGCTCCATTCCCTGCAGAAAAACATACCTCTTAGCAAGAAATCTTCAGATAACTTTCTCTCTCTAAAAATCTTCTTTCTCTCTCTCTAAATCCCCTTGAATCACTATCATCCTTAGATCTAATTTCAATATCTAATCTCTTCTTATCTCATTCAGTGCAAGAGAAGACATTCTTATTCGCCAAGAACGAATTGTTTATTTAAGTGATCTCTCCTCTTTTCCCTATCTAAGTATCAAATCTCTATTGTAATTATCTTGTGTAATTGTATGATTCGGATTGTGTGTAAATCCGATAGTGTAGATCTTGTGTAGTGTTGTGAAGTGGTAGATTGGTTCTAGCTAAGATTAGGACTGACATTTAGCTTAGTGTCCAAAAACAACGTAAGCGAACATGTAAAACGGCTTTTCTCCGCTTAAAGAAGCTTGTTGACATTGTGAAATATCAGTAAGGATACCACGGGGAATGGAGAGGCGAAAGGGCTTCGTAGCCGAACCACATGAAAATCTTGCGCGTAGTTATGATTGTTCCTTTCCTTATCTCATTAATATTATTGTATTGTTATTTAGCTTTAGTTAGATTGTTATATTGTTGTTCATATTGTGAATTGGTTAAAAATACAACTCGAATCTAAATATTTTGAAAGCAAACTTTTTAAAACGCAAACGAACTTATAAACTTTTTAACCCCCCCTTCTAGTTTCCACATAATTGGGTTAATAAAATGAAAATGTTGTCATCCGAGCTGAATCTGTTTGGTGGTCCATTAGCAGTCCAATGTGTTGAGTATCTCAAGCAGTTTTCCCAAACAGAAGTTCTTAGGATGTTGCAGCTAAGGAGGACGATAGCGGAAGTGCACATCCAAGTGCATAAAAAGATAGATTTTCTTACAATACATAGGTTCTATTGATCAGCTTATGGATATTTAGGTTATCTTATTTTGTTTTTGTTTTTTATGTAGATGGGGATGAGTTGATGATGATTAGGTTGGGTAAGTTTATTTTTAGGCAGATGGTGATGATGGTTGAGTTTGGGTCATGCCCCAAATTCTATTTTGGTAGTGTACAACTGTACATAGTTTGGGTCATGCCCTTATTTTCTATTTTGGTAGTGAATATATGTTAGCATTTATGTATCTTGTTTATGTTTTGATTTCACAATGATGTTGACACTTGTTTGTGTGTCTGGTCGATTCATTCTCAAAAGTACATAAAATACCATGTTTGACCATCGCAAGTCAAATTATTTGAATATGCGTGATCACAATGCATAAGATTATCAAAATCGCCTAACTTGTAGGCTTTTCATAACAATTTGAAAGTTACAACTTAACTATTACATCATAAAACTTAGCAAAATATCAACTACCAAATACCAATGACACCAATGGGTCTTTATCAGCCTTTCTTTGGCTTTTCATTCATGACCATCTCTTCTTGGGTGAATCTAATCCTCTTGCTTGGTCTTTTTTCTTCAACATGTTCATCATCCAAACACTCATCAGCCACTTCTTGATCAGATAGTGCTTCAGCTTGATCATTAGCCATTTCAATGACTTCTTCAGCAACGTCTTCATGAACAGGTGGGTAAAGAACAACCTCTCTAGCAACCTCTTGTTGAAAATTGTTTTGAACAACGATAACCTGAATTGATTGGTCTAACCCAACAAAGAAGTATTCAGTTTCATGTAAAGGATCATCTTGCCAATCAACTTTAGTACTTGGTGAATCCTAATCCCAACCAAAATGCTCACATGACTTTCCACTTATACTAGCATCATCATCCGTGTCATACATAAAACCATAAAAGTCATATGGACTATCTTTTTCCTGGCTTAGCTTCTCTAAGACGCTATCCAATGTCAAATTAAACTCTCCAAGAGCCTCTTCTTCACTATCTTCTTCGTGGCTAAGCTTCTCTCTCAGTTTCTTAGTGCCAGACTCTAACTCCACGTTAATGTCTCCCAATACCTTGATTTCATCATCACGTTCAACCATCTAGTTAAACTTTTCAAGAGCCTCTTCTTGACTAACTTTTTCCTAGCTTAGCTTCTCTATTACTTTGTGAGTTCTAAACTGTAATTCAAGGTTAATTTCCCCTAATACCTTGATTTCATCATCACGTTCAACCATTTTAAAAACTTATAGATGATAGTGAACTATACCTTTTGATATGTAAATGAAATGGATGGGGTGGTTCGTTTTGGTGATACTTGCAATGTTTACTTATAGAGGCAGGAAAATTACCCGATAAACTAAAAGGGACACTTTAGGGTTCAGGGACGAAACTTGTAGTTAAGATTATCAAATTTGTTGAAATCTTGAATAAATGCGAAACTTGCTATTTGTTGAGGTACCAACCGTGGAATTGATTATTAAATGTATGTGAGGGTTCAAGCGTGTTATGTTATCATAAACCAAACACCCCCATTTAAGGGTTTTTCTAAGGGACCAACGGTGTAAATTACCAAATGGAAAAAGGCAAAATATTTACATCTTTGAACTAGCAGTTCAGGGACCAATAATGTAAACACATCTATAAGTTCAGGGACTACAGATGCAATAAATAAAACTAACATATTGACGAGTACAACTTTCATTTGGGCGCGATGGCAGGATACAATTGTATGACATAAACACTGACACACAAAAATAAAACAAAAACCATCGTCTGTTCGTGTAACACACACAAACATAAACCTTAAATTTAAACAAAATACTAAAATCTGATTGCTTGATTATACTTAATAACCGTAATTGTTCGCAAATGGATGCAACTGGTGGTAGTGGAAGCAACTCTCTTGTTCGGCCGATTGTTGGTATACCCAATAACAAATCCATGTTTAATTGTCTTTTTTATGCATTGTTCTTATGAGAGGATCTATTATTGATTTTCGTTTTATTAATCTTTATAGATGACAGCGTCACCGTGGATATGAACGGCATAATGGATAACCTAGAAGACATGATATCGAACCTAGAAAAGGGTCTTTACATATCTAAAAAATAAGAAAATGCTTGAAAGAAAGGAAAACAAACCGAACAAAGGTAACAGTTAATCTGATGTATCTTGTGGAATAAATAGCTTGATTTATTGATGAAGTAGTAGTAAGTGTTCCTTTATCGCCCCCAAAAGTGGACCTTTAGTTACCATATTACCAGTAACTCTAGTTAGAAATAATTTGTTAACCAAACATTTTTGTTTATAGAAACACCTTCTTCTGATGATTCAGCGATGAGAACATTGCAAAATTTGAAGTTGCATCTAAATAAAAAAGATCCACCTCCAAGCCAGAAAAGGTTACAACTCAAAAAGTTTTAACCCAAAAGGTTCAAACAAAACCATTTCCTGCTAAAAGCCCTGTTCCAATAAGGAATTTCATACTAGGCCTTGCAACAGGTCATACATGGGCTTGTATTGGTAACAAAAACTTTGGAACAAGAAAACCAAAAGATGCAATAGTTGCAGATCAAGACAGAAAGGGAAAAAAGAAGGTTTGAACAAGAGGAACTGTTGTTGTTCAAGTTAACAATAGACATTTTAAAAGTAACATGTTTGTTTGTGTTTAACAGTGGTAAGTACCCAAGAATGAATTTGTTACCTTAAGGTTTGTTTGATCATACATTAGATGGTTGTTGATCAAACAATTTATGTTCAATCATCTAATATTTTGCTTATGTATCTTATGTCCATTTAAATAATGTTGCTTGTATTTAAATAACTACTTATGAACTAATATGGTGAAATTTATTAAGCATTGTATACTTTGAAATGTTGAAATAATATATTTTCATAAGTTTGACTTTTATAAGTCAATTGGGATGGTGTCTAATATAATACTAGTTCAATATTTTTAAGGATTCAGACCAACAGTGATGCTTCATTGGGTAGACTTTGACTTGGGTAAGTGTCATTTGTGTAGGAACTCGTATAATCACTTCACTTCACCATGGTAAGAATCAAAGATAAGAAAAGGAAAAGAACTTTAGAGAGAGAAGTTAAAGAGAGAAACTAGAGAGAAAATGGAAGGATGTTAGAATACTAGTTTAAGAGAAAATAAACAACCAACACCCTTTACCACCAAAGAAAAGGGTTTATATACCCACACAACAAAATGAGACGTGTGGGCTTTTGACTTGGACCGGGCTCGAGTTTTGTTAGACTTTAAGTCCGTCACACATACAATACATAATTAACTAACGAGCCCGGTATTCTAATCTAGCCTTTTACAACGTTACATAAATGAATGACCGAGACCTAATATTCATAATGAACGAACTTCCTTGTTCGACTCAATATTTTGAGGCTAACAATCTCCCCCAAAGTGAGTTTATTTTGACACTCCTTCATGAGATCAATGAGATTGCTTTTGTCGTTAAGCTCTTGTGTCTTTGTCTTGGTCTTTATCTTGTTGTAGGCTTGTTCCTCCATGCTATGTGATCTTTGATCTTTAGCCTTTGTCATTGTCTTTTGACTTCGTCTTTGATTCTGAGATCTTTAAATGTTTTCCTTGTTTGTCTTTATTGTTTTTGCCATCTTGTGATCTTGTATATTGACCGACATGCTCATACTTTGCATCATCTTGAAAGCTCTCTAATAATCTCCCATAAAGCTTGGTTTCTGAGGAGGGATCTTTAATATCAAAGTTTGCGGAAGTTTTTTGTCTTTAATTCTTGAACTTTCTTAATTCTTTAATCTTGATGCTTATAGTATGTCTTTGTAGTTTGAGCATGAGCATATGGTAATGAATCAGACTCTGCTAGAATGGGGCTGCAACACCGACATTTGTACCTGCATTTGAATGGTAGTAATAAACAGCAGATATGGACGAAATGTCTTTGTCATTCGTCAATTTTAGGTTGCGATAACCACCGGTTCCCCGTTTTATAGTATAAATACTATACCTGTGATCAGGTAGATTCAAAGAATCTCCTTGACAGGGTTTCCATCTCAAAGCATAGGATCTTCTAACACATAAGTATTAGATTCACCATGCTTTCTTGTTCTCATTACCGGAACGTCTCAAAGCAGACAACACGATATGAGTGAATCAGATAGTTACTATCTTTCTGATTGAGTCATCAATACATGTTAGGTTGTTAAAAGTGTCGATTATGATACTTTAAGTGGTTTTATTTTTTTCTAATGTTTAGTCTTTATTTTACTTAGTAGAAAGTAGTTTGTAATAAGGTTTAATATGTTAAAAGTGAAAAAATAACATATTTACCAAAGATTAGGGACTAATTAGCAAAATTAGGAAAATAAAGGAAGGAAGGAAAGCCTCCTCCCTCTCCTATAAATAGCCACCTAATCCTTATTAGGTGGTTGATGGCTTGTAACAACTTTTCCCTCCCTTTTTCTCTTTTGTTATGAAAATTTGGAAATTGTGAAAACTTGCCTCCCTCTTTTGATTCTATATATTCTACATTATTCTATATCGTGTGATTCAAGCTAATTCAATACCTAACAAGTGGTATCATACGCCATTAGAGATTAAGAGTGTTCGTGTTTGTGATCGAGTTTCATGTCCGAGTTCCACGAGTTTTGAATTCGGTGATTTCGGACGTTATTTGAGCTTCTTGAGTGTTTTCGACATCACATATCACTATTACATTCGGTTTTGACATCAATAATGGATTAGACGTGCTTATTTTGATCGAGATTGAGCAAATTTGGAAGTAATTGTTTTGTTTCATCAAATTCGGAAGTGTTACTTGTGGATTTGTAGGGATTTAGCATCGTTTATTCATTTTCGGTAGCAAATTGTAACTAGATTGAGTTGTAATAGTGATACGAGGTCTTGGTTTTATCGAGAAACGTATTTAGGTGATTTGTGTCAAACTCAGAAGTGTTACCGAGATTGGTTTAGAAACATAATTTTTTGGTTTTATCAGAAAACTGTGTATTAGGAAGTTGTTTAATTCTCGAAAATCATTGTAAGGGTTGTAATAGATACATAAGTTTTCGATTATATCAAGAATTGTGTTAGGAAACACAAATTTGGAAACTTTATAAGGTTTTGTCTCAAACTCGGTTCTATTGAGTTTGGGATAAAAGTGATAAAGGTCTAATTTTTACTCTTAAACACGGTTTTGGGAATTGTAAAAGTGATCATCATTTTCGGTTTCATCGAAATTGTGGTCATTTTTAAATTCAAAGTGTAAACTAATCATTCTCAGTTGTATCGAGTTTGTGTGGTTTCATTTTCGGAGATATCGAGTGTTAACCGGGTTTCATTAAATTTGATCATATTACGGTTTTATCGTGATATTTGAATCATTTTTTGATTGAAATAGTTTTTCAAACAAAAGTATGAATATAAAAAATAAGTAAATTTCCAAATTTAAGTTTACCGAGTTTCCCGAGTTTAGTTCTATCCGAGAAGTGTTCCGAGTTTGAGACTTATTAACATCCGAGATCTGCCTTACCGAGTTTAGTTCTATCCGAGATCTGACTTACCGAGTTTTTGTTTTGGTCGAGAACAGTGTTACTGAACTTGGAAAACGGTTTTGAAAACACGTGTTATACTTGACAAGTATTGAAGTTTTTTGGTTGATCACAAATAGAACTCTTTTTCGTCTACAAATATCCAAGTTTTGAATCACAAGAAATGTCGACATCTAATACACATCAATAATCTCTTGCTGATGCTGGTTCTGAGACTAGACCTCCGATGCTTGAGAGAGGTAGCTATATACCAAGGGCAAGTCATTTTAGAAGATACCTCAATCGAAAGAGAGAAAATAGAAAGTAGCTTAACAAGGCAATTGATGAAGGTCTATATGAGTTTAGAGTATTCACTCCTTCTAAAACCGAAGCACCAAGGCTGCAAAAAGAAGAGGATTTAAGAGGATATGATTTGAAACACTATGAAGCTGAGATTGAGGCAATGAACTTGATTCTAATCTCTATTCCAAATGACATCTATAACTCTGTGGATGCTTGCAATACTACAAAAGCTATGTGGCAAAGAGTTGAACGTTTAATGCAAAGAACTGTGCAAAACCAGATTGATAGGGAAACACATTTTAATAATGAGTTTGATCAATTTGTTGCTGAACCAGGAGAAGCACTCGTCTCAGTATACAATCGTTTTGCTTAGTTAATGAATGAATTTGAACGAAATCATATCATATTTCCAAACGTCACCATTAACACAAAGTTCCTAAACTGTCTACAACCTGAATGGCTGAAGTATGTTACTCAAGTTTGTCTTGCAAAAAGATTGACTGAGGACTCATATGATGATTTGTTTGATTACCTTCAACAATTTGAGAAACCGGTAAATGCATCAAGAGCAAAGAAGTTGGAGAAATCTCATGATCCTCTTGTATTGGTAGCACACACGGGTTCTTCATCTAGAACCTCATCACCATACTATGTCACACATCCCTCTTTCGTGGTTGATTATGATGATGATTATCAAGGGGATACAGTTCAAAACAATTCTGATGATCCACTCACTTCTGTGATGATTTTACTTGCTCGTGCCATTACTCGAAACTTCTCTAACCCAACAAATAACCGTCTTCGTACCTCCTCCAACACCAGAATTCAAGCCATTGTTCAAGGTGACAGAGTGAATATTCAAAGCAAGAATTCTGATAATGATGGCAGAAATACAAGACATTCATATGTTCAAGAGGAAGTTATTGAGAGTAACAATGTTCAGAATGATGCTGGAAACATTTCAGAGAATCTTCAAACTGTGTCTTCAAGAACTATTGCAAATGTTCAATGCTACAACTGCAGTGAGAAAGGCAACTATGCTCATAACTGTCCAAAGCTAAGAATCAGGGATTCAAAGTACTTTATGGAACAGATGCTGCTAGCAAAATAGGATGAAGCAGGAGTTATTCTTACTGATGAACAAAATGATTTTCTCTTTGCTGATGCTTCACGGATGGAAGAAATTGAGGAATTAAGTGTAAACATTTGCTTGATGGCCAAAATTCAACCAGCAAACATTGATTTTTATGCTGGCCAAGCGAGATTTGCCATTTACTCCGTGAGGTATATAATACTTCATCTACAGTTATGGGAGATCGCTATTTGTAAAGGATAAACCAAGAGTAAAGTATCCAGGTAACCTAAAATTATTAACACATCAATTGGCAATGATCAAATTGATAGCAATATTATATTTGATGAACCAAATGAAGATGTTAATAGTGGTAGTGTTGAAAATGATAACAATGTTCAAGACTCATATGAATTTGAGCAATTAGCAAGAAATGTGTATAAGGAAGCTGAGAAACAACAAATAATTCCTAAAAAAGTTCAACAACAAAACATAATGTTAACCAAATAGATTGAGTTGTATAAGGAAAAGGTTCGGGGTTTTGAAATAACCAAAGAAAAGACCACTAACTACTTTAACGAATATATTGAGGCTGATCAAAAAACAAAACAATTTGAACAAGAGTCACAATCTCAATTTATTCGTGATCGAGACATCATTCGAGATTTAGAACAACAAGGTGATAAATTAGATTTGAATGTTGTTGAATTAAAAAGACAAATTGTGGAACTTCAAAAGACTCAATCAATTTTGAAACATAAAATGAGTGAAAACGAAGATCAATACCATGACAAAGTTCTAAATCTCGAAGCGAAGGTTAGAAAGAATGTGGACACGGTGTTAAAAATTTGGAATTATTTACAAGGAATGTTTATGCTTGGACCAATACCTATGTCATTTTATGATTCTAAGATGAAATATGGGTTACGGTATGCGAATCCTTATACTCTCAAGAATGCAATTTCTTAAAATCCAAAATTGTATGATGCTTCGTGCTTGGATGATTCAAAAATTCATATGAATGTTAGAGATACAGAGGACATTATTAAAGATGCTACCAAGAGTCAAATAAAAATGAAAAACAAGATAAAAGATCCAATTGCTTTTGAGAAAAAACAAAATGTGTCTACCATTGACTACAAAAAGTTAAATGCTCTTCATGAAGACTTTGTTCCATAAAAAGAACTTTCTGCTGAACAAAAATATTTTCCACCATCTTTTATATCTCCTGAAGATCCTACAATGTATCCTTCTTCTGAGACACAACCCACTAAGAAATAAATGCTGAGTGCAAACCCAATACTAGTGGAATTGAATCAAATGGAAAATGATTTTCAAACATTGTTTGAATTGTTACAAACAAAGTCTAAACGGGAAAGCATTTTTATACCTCTCCAGAAGAAATACGGTTGAATGACTTTTGTCAACGGGAACTTAAACCAATTCTTCAAGATTTGCATTTTAAGTTAGAAATCTTTCAAAAACGATTTTTAAGAGATATAAAAGAAATGAAAGATGTTTTTGAGGCAACAGAAAGTGATCTTTGTGAGACATGGAAACAAAATGAACTTGTGAAAGATCAACTCTTGGAAGCAAATCTCAAGCATGAAATCGAATGTTGTGTGTTCTTGAGTCATGAATGTGTAGATAACAATATGAAAGATGAGATTGAGAAATTTCAAAGGGACTCCATTGAAATCCAAGAGGGCATTCAAAAACGAATAAACATTCTTGAAAACGATGTTCAAAGATGTCAAAAACAAAGTCTTGATTTTGAATTAAAATTGCAACATGAAAAAGAAAAACAAAAATGTGAATCTTCTTTGAAAAACGTTTATGAAACCTCTTGGATATCAAAAATGGAAAAGCTTGAGAGTGAGAACGTGTCTTTGGAATTTCAAGTTCAATATCAAAAACTTTTCGATTCAATCAAAAAGACATGTGCTCAAACTCAAGGGGAAATCAATGAATTGTTTGAGAATGTTAAACAAAAGACATATGCTTATGCGGATGTTCGTGTTCAAAATCAAGATCTTTTGTTAACAATCTTTGAGTTGAAAGCTAAATTGAAAACTGTTGAAAACGGTAAGTCTGTAAACACTAAGTTTGACAAAGCAAATGTTTCTAACAAACTTCTTTGTGTCACACCATCAAACAAATAAGTTTTTCAAAAGAAAATTGTTGTTCCAAAAACAGAAGAGAAACATGTTTTGTCAAAAAAATAATCACTTTACAGACTTCACCTAACAAAGAACAAGCTGAAGGGACAAACGAAAATGTTATTGCACCAGGAATGTACAAAGTTGGAATGAGCCAAGTCATTAATACAAATAAAGCTAAAAGTGTTTTATCTTCTACATGACTAAGCGCTACTTCTAGTGTTAGAACACCGTCGAATAGGGATTCATCATTCAAGAATAGTGTCGTTTCAAACACTAAGAGTTCATCAAAGACATTAGAAGTTTCTGATAGGACAAATAAAAAACCAGATGTTGCATCTAAGAATGTTGGGTTAGATACGTTTGTAACTAATGATAAAATCAAAAACGCTCTTATAGCGAAGAATGTATTATGTGTTTCTTGTGCTAAGAATGTGCTTATTCCATGTCATGGTAATTGTCTTGCAAAATATAAATTGAATGTGCATTTGAATGTTAGAAGAGCCTTATTCACTACTCCAAGAATAGTTAAATCAACGTTTAAAGATACTACTCCAGTAGTTTCTAAGACTAGGATTTCTATTAGGACCGTTCAATCTAAGTCCTTAGATACTACTCCCGTAGTGTCCAAAGCTAAGATAGTTACGGATACTCCCTTAAGTGCCAAAAATAAGGTCTCTAGTGTCTTTTATATGCTAGATAGTTCACTTAGCAAATACACGAAGAACAAAATTCGAATGCGTCGAATGTGGCAAAAGTGGTACGAATTACAACCAAATGTTGGTTGGTTACCTGTTAAAACGACTCCGTGTGTTGATAGAAGTAAATCCACTATTAAAACATCGGTTTCTGCGAAAAAAATAGGGAATTAAATTGTCCACTTGTCCATGTATAGTATCTTCATGTGTTGCAGGTTGTTCAGATCATTTAGTGGATTGTTGATAGTGGTTGTTTTAAGCATATGGCGGGTGATCGTTCACTGCTGAAAAATTACGTTAAGAAATTCATGGGAACCGTTCGCTTTGGGAATGATCTTTTTGCAGCAATCACAAGATATGGCGATTATGTACAAGGCAACATAACGATTTGTCATGTATATTATGTTGAAGGCTTAGGACACAATCTCTTCAGTGTTGGACAATTTTGCGACGGTGACTTAGAAGTTGCTTTTCGTTCAAAAACATGTTACGTGCGCAATCTGGAAGGAGATGATCTACTTACAAGAGAACGTGAATCCAATTATACACTATCTCTATTCCCGATATGGCTTCTTCTTCACCCATTTGTCTTATGTCCAAAGCTTCTTCGACAAAGTCATGGTTATGGCATCGCAGACTCTCGCATCTTAATTTCGACACTAAAAATGATCTTATGGATATCATACTTGTTACATTTATAAAATAGATAGTTTTATATTCGACCCAAAAGAAGTTT
>BQNB010063116.1:0-35812 GCA_026074375.1 Tanacetum coccineum
TAATAGTCATTTCACTTCTAATAATCTTTCTACTTTTGACGTTTCTTCTCACTCTTAAACGTTCCCTTTCACTTCTAATAAGTCTCCTCACCTCTAATGTTTCTTCTCACTTATAAACGTTTCTTCTCTCTTTTAATAGTCTTGGTACTATTAAAATTCCTCCTACATCTCTTAACAACTTAATTATTTCATCTGAAATATTTAAGTAATTTGCAAAATGCAAATGTCACTCCTTCGCTAGACTTTCCACTTTCTAGAAAATGTAGAACATAAAGAAGATATTCAATCTTCAAGTGTTATTGAGTCACCATAATGTTGAGTCTTTTATTATTCTTCCACCTTGAAAGAACCACCACCTCATTTCACATACCAACCTTTTTCCCCCTCAACATTGTCAACCCACAAAACACCAAACAAACCTTTAAATTCCTATTTATCCACCTTTGTCTTGATATGATCACATGCACATCAATTGTTAGTACAAATGATATATCAGTCTTTTCGAACAACCTCTCGTCAACACGTTCCTCCTTTAGTCTCTCTCTTCCTTCCCCACTTTTTGACTCTATGGAATCATTTTCATTGACATCTAGGAGCATATCGTCTCCATCCTCATCTTATTTTTCATTTTATCATTTTAAAGTATACATTTTGGCATATCTCGCCAAGATAAAGTAGTGTCACACACAAATCTTGGTCCTCACGTCTCGCATACGTCTTTTCTCAATTAAACGTTCCTTTTCACTTCTAATAAGTCTCCTCACCTCTAACGTTTCTTCTCACTTCTAAACGTTTCTTCTCTCTTTTAATAGTCTTGGTACTATTAAAATTTCTCCTACATCTCTTGACAACTTAATTATTTCATCTGAAATATTTAAGTAATTTGCAAAATGCAAATGTCACTCCTTCGTTAGACTTTCCACTTTCTAGAAAGTGAAGAACATAAAGAAGATATTCAATATTCATGTGTTATTGAGTCACCATAATGTTGAATCTTTTATTATTCTTCCACCTTGAAAGAACCACCACCTCATTACACATACCCACCTTTTCCCCCTCAACATTGTCAACCAACAAAACACCAAACAAACCTTTAAATTCCCATTTATCCACCTTTATCTTGATATGATCACATGCACATCAATTGTTAGTGCAAATGATATATCCGTCTTTTCGAACAACCTCTCGTCAACACGTTCCTCCTTTAGTCTCTCTCTTCCTTCCCCACTTTTTGGCTCTATGGAATCATTTTCATTGACATCTAGGAGCATATCGTCTCCATCCTCATCTTATTTTTCATTTTATCATTTTAAAGTATACATTTTGGCATATCTCGCCAAGATAAAGTAGTGTCACATACAAATCTTGGTCATCACATCTCGCATACGTCTTTTCTCAATTCTATTACTTCACCTCCTCTCTTCAAATCACCTCAACCGTATATTCTCACGTTGTCATCTCATTCCTCCAACCAATATAGCTTGGATCACCTTAACTCTATTCCCTCATTCCTTCAACCTATACACTCAAAGTACCTACCTTCTTCTCTTGCCTACCTCTCATCTCTCATGACCTTTTCTAAACTATCCAAGAAACACACAATCACCTTACTTCTATTTCTCATATCTTCTCCTCATACCTCAAACCATTATCTACATAATACTTTTTTGCACATTGACCAAAAAGGGGAGCAAAAGTGGTAAACGATACTTTAAACTTTTACTATGTGTTATAGATTTTTACATAGTTTGTCCCCATCATCAAAAAGGGGTGAGATTGTTAGTGGCAAATATTACATATTTAACTATACTATCTCTTTATGTTTTGGTACTGACAAACATGTGACTTGTAATACGTAACTAAAAGGTGCCAAGTTACTCGAAATCTTAAATCAGCAATTGCATACCGCATCAACTTCCTAGACGTCGTCAAGTATGCATCAAGACGACATGCGTTTACACCCGACGTTAAAACACAAAGGATGTACAAACAAGCATTAAACGTTGTAGATGAATCAAAGAACTAAGTTTTTGTCTTAAACTTAAATTTATAAATGTAACAAAATAACTTTTTCAAAACTTAATTAGACAAATTATTTTTGAATTATAAAGAAATGTTTTATGTTGTAATTATTTCAAAATTCAAAATCTGGTTCTTTTCCCCCCAAAACATGTTACACTTTTACCAGACAAGTTTGTCACCACAAAAAGACAAAAACAGGAGCGTCTGTCGGGGCGGTCCCTTAAATAGGCCGGCGGCCCCCTTAAATACCGGCGGCCCCCTAATATATCTAGGACCGCCGTTTCCTGACAGGCTGTTTTTCAGCTCCTATAAATAGTGGGTCACCTCCAACTATTTTCACAACCCTTTTGCATGATTTTCTTTCAGTTCTTTCTCTCTCTAGATCTCACTAAATCTCTCTAAATCTTTGATCATTCAACTTGGTTAATCTTGTTTAAATGTGATCAAATCTTCTATCATTTCCTCCTTTCCTCAAGTGCAAGAGAAGAACTTTGGTCATCTTCAAGATCCGAAGTTATGTAGTCTAGTTAGTCCATTTGTAACATTTGAGACCGGCCCATGTCTTTCTAACTTTAGTAAGTGTGTAAATCCAAATGATGAATATATTTGGATGGGTTATTGTGGATTTTGGTTGTATTTTACGCCTTAAATTACATTGGTTTATGTGGTAGATTAGGTTCTAGCAAGAATTAGACTCGACATCTAGCTTAGTGTTAGAAAATAATGTAAGCGACGCGGTTTATGTGTTTAGGCCATAAAACACAAGGTTTGTTATGTTGGTCCATAAAACATAACGTTGGATGTACACTAAAAAAGGACATGACATCTTGCTTCTAGTGTCAAAATAATCGTAAGCATTGGTAAAAGGTTTTTTCCTTCGCCGAAAGGGAGCTGTTGATTAGTGAATTACTCTCATTGATACTCGAGATGGAGTAGCGAAGAGAGTCTTCGTGACCGTAACCCACTATAATCATCGTGTCGGTTTTGCATTATTTTGTACCTTTCCTCTTACTTATTCCTTTTACATTATCCGCTTTAAACTTTTACACTTGCATCGTGCTTATGATTATGTGAATTGTTATGTATGTTGTGTTAGTCATGGTTGTGTAGCACTTTGTAGTAAACATTGTGAGTGTCGATATATTGGTAGAATATGCACTAGTAATTGTAAATCCATTATCAACATTTCTCATATTGCGTCAAACTTGATTGGTGATTTGATACAAATGATCTAGTCCGAAAACCTCTTCTGTAGGCGGTCCCTTTAAATAGGGCGGGCCCCTGATGTACTAGGCGGCCCCCATATATTTATAGGACAGCCGAAAAAGAGTAATATAATCTTTGATCTTAAATTTTTTTAAAGGAAACGTATTCACCCCCCCCCCCCCCCTCTATAGTTTCCACAGTGCCGACTGAGATGGAGCTAGTACTGGAACAAACCCAACAAGGTACTAGTCATGAAGTCTCAGTAAGCACTGAATGGGTTGAAGAATGAAAAAGAATTGTACGGATAAAGGTTGAAAAGAAAGAAGCCCTCCATACACCTAGGTAGAAACCGGGTCAATACATCTGCTGTCAGAATCACAATGATGATTACTGACATTAAAGACTGTCATCATGGATCTAGTGAAGCAATGCACAACCCTCCCTAGCCACTTAGAATCTTTCAAAAGATTTCTGTTTCATTTCTCACAGAGATCCACACGTTTCTATCGGCTTTCTTATTCTGAGATCCTTGGTATTGAAAAGGTGGCAGTCCGTTCCAGCCTTCGATTACCAAATAACAAATGTGCACTTATAGAGTTTAGAGCCAACGAGATCCATTAAAAATCTCACTAGGACACAAATTCCAATATACAAAATGTCGTACATCATTATACAACATTTGGTATCAAAAAGTCATACGCATTATCCTTATGGTAATTTCCAGAATATTCAGAGTGATATTCTTTAGTATTTACAGTGATGAATGAAAATCCTTCTAGAGTCAACATCAATAGCTCTACGGTAGGTGACTTACGAGATTCTAAATGAATCAAACTTGTGTCAACTAGATACCGATTTTGGTCCGATTTTGCAATAACCACTCTTACCATGTTGTCTGCTTTGAGATGCTCCGGTAACGAGAACGGCTAGTGCTGCTGCGAAACCCTGTCAAGGAGATTCTTTTGAATTCTACCTGATCATAAGCAGTATTTATACTGATTAACATGGAATCGTGGTTATTGCAACCGTATTCGACAAAGTGACAAAGACACTTTCGTCCATGTATGTTTATCACTAACCTATACTTGCAGGTTTTCCTGACGGTAGCAGCTTCTAGTCCATGTCGAGTCAAGATTCAAGACCTTATGCTCAATCGACAAAGGTAAATACATGATGAAAGCTCAAGCACATATGTCAAAGTCTTCCTCAATCTTTGATGTACAAGCACTTCCTCAAAAGAACATTTTTGACATGATTGCCGGACAATAACAAAGATATATCTCACAAGTGGATCAATTACTACTCCTACCATGATGTGGTACAAGTAATCATGTTAAAGAAAATGTTGAGGGAGATTGTTAGCAAGCTTTCAAGACCTTGAGCATGAGGGTGGAGACACAAGATCACAAGGAGGCATAAAGATTCAAGGATAATGATTCAGAGATCTCAGTAGTCAAGACAAATCAAGGCCAAAGACCACGCTATTAGTATTTTGTCAAAGAATATCAAGTTAAAGATCAAGATCCAAGATCACAAGCATGCAAAAGGAAATTCATAAGAATTCCCAAGAACACAAGGCTCCAAGACTCAAGACGTCACAAAAAGGATCCACAATTGAATGACCACCCCTTAGGGGGAGATTGTTAGTGGTGTTTTTAAAGAACACAAAATATATCATTGTTAGTTTTTAGTGAGAGAAAGTAGAGAGAGGGTGAGATGAACACAAAAGGAAGAATATTAGATTAGAAAGAGAAAGAGAAAAATACAAATGAACATCCACACCCCTCATGGAGAGCCATGAGGAGTTTTTATACTAGAAATAAAAACAAACTATTCCTAGTTAACATAAATGACCCCTGCATGATATGCAGTGTCCAACACTAGTCCAATTTACGTGTAAGATGCCAGCTTTACTAAAAAGTGAGGCTAACGGCTACTTGAACTGCCAGCAGAAACCACTTAATACCATCAGCAGAAACGAACATCTCTATCAGCAGAAACGACACTTGGTCGTTTCAATAATTCCCAACACTAGTCCAATTCACGTGTAAGACGCCAACTTTACAAAATAGTAAGGCTAACAATCTCCCTCCAAGATGGTGTCACATGTGAATTGGTTACAATGCTTCCTACAAGCGAAAATAAAGTAAAATGAAGAGAATGAAGTCTAGTATTCCTTGAGATTGTCTTCAATGACCTTGATCTACTTGAATACTTCATTTTTATTTCTTCAGCTTGTAGATGAGCATACAGTAACCATACTGCTGAGGATGACATAGAAGTTTTCTCTACCGAAGATCCCGCTCTTGATTGGATTTCTGCACATATCGTCCTGACACGTCTTCAAAAGCTTTCTTCATACGCTTCTGGTCATCTCGAAGTTTCTGAATTAGCTGCATGTCTTGAAAAGCTTCACTTTCCTACACTTCTAGTCATGTCGAAGTTTTCCAGAATCTGCTTCTCATTTGTCATCCTTGAAGTTCCCTTATCCGAATACTTCAGATTTGATATGAATTTTGCTTTGAACTTCTTATGCAGTATCTTTTACTTCAGCTCCCTCCCAAACAGACACCCCTAAGACTGATAAGAATGAATGCACTAGTCTTCTCAAAGACCTCCTTTCTCATTTAGGATACTCTGTGGGAAAGGATGATATCATCAACATCGACTCACTTAGGAAGCATTCCAGTCTCGAAGCACACACTTTATCCCTTTTACGAAGTCAAAACGGTAACATAAAAAATCAACTAAGTACCGGATGTACACATTTCTCCCTTTAGGATGATGACTAACTGAGGAATCATCCTACACATGTGTACATCGTAAATCAACTGGAACTGCTTACTTAGCTTCATATACCCGAGATTGCATAAGCAATACTCTGTGAGAAGATGTCGGAAAGTACTCTCTTTACAAATCTCTCTTGATCAACCCGATCTAAATCCCCTTATCTATTCTGTCGGCTAATATTGATGACCACTGATGGAGACAACCCGATATAACGAACCTGAGAATGAAGCAAAATCCCCGACTTGTGACTTAATCTTGTACTATTCGTGTGACGAAGAACGGTGCAGAGGCAAATCTCTAAGTACCATATACCCACTCAAAAGTATATAAAAAATACAACACCACTTGAAATCTCCTCAACTACGTGAGACACTGAGTACTACAATGTAACTTGATGTGTGCTAAAACACACATCATTTATACCCCGAAAAACACATTAAAACGGACTAAAATCATGAAATATGCTTAATATTATTGCAAATATGTTTGGTTTGTGTTTTTATGTTTTGCAGGTACAAGGGATTGAAAACGGAGCAAAAACGGTGATTTTCGGGCTTGACTCTATCAAGTTTGCTTATTATTTGAAGTCAAGACGAAATCGGAAAAATACCCCGAGCATGCCATTAGAAAGAGCGCGAAAAATCAAGTCCGACGGTGCTTTCATATCTTATTGGGCCGGCCCGACACCATTTATATGGGTCGGACCGATCCATATTTATCAAAAGCTCAAATTTACTACACTTATAAATGGCTGCTACCATTTATGTTAAGAAAAAGATCCAAGCCCAAAAAAATAAGTTCAGCCCAAGACTAAATTAATGATTATGCTCGGCCCAGTAGCACACGAAGCCCAGGAGTTGAAGCAAATCTAAGCCCATGCCATTTTTGTACTACTGCTTATCCTTTACGCAGAAATGAATAAAAAGAAAAAAGAGGGATCTGGGTTGGGGAGATACACGCACACAATTTTCATTTTTTTTATATATGCCTTCATGATTATTTTGATGCTCAACGTTTATTTGCTTAGCTATTAAATCATGTCTATTATAAAGGCATTTGTTTTTTTCTAGCAATTTAGATAAAATATCTCTTAGTTTATCTATATAACACATGCTTCTAAATGGCTAAATGCCTAACATGTTTACATGAATGATTACATTAAAATTTATCATGTTTTTGTTTGCTGCCGTCATCTTACATGACTTACATTTAATTGTGCACCTGCACTATTTAGGTTGATGTATGAGAAATAAGGTTTAGATTTTATAGCAGTACCTACAGCATAAATCTTGATGTTTAATGTGACGGATGTATGCTTAGGATAAACTTGCATGCTCTAACAATATGTCTAATACATCTATGAGTATATTTTCCCGTCTATAGAATAACCTTCTTCGCAGTCCTCGTGTCACAAATCAAAATTTTCAAAAAGAGTCATAAAATGGTCTTAAATCTTCTAAACTTTTATTCCACCAACAAATCCTTAATCATCATCTCCCTTTCTTCCAAATAATCAACTCTTTGTCACAGAAAATTAGATGCAAATCTAATACCCATACCAAGTTGGTTTGACCACTAAATATTTCATACTCCATAAAATATTCAAGAATCTATAACTTGCAAAATCGCAAACGTTAAATGTCATATCCACAATGATTCCCTATTCAAGCCTTTTGACAACATTAGTTAAAACGCTCTCTATTTCTCTTCGACGAAAACATTCTTTCTCTTCGACGAGACATTCTTTCTCTTTGACGAAAACATTCTTTTTTTTCGATGAAAACATTCTTTCTCTTCGACGAAAACATTATTTCTCTTCGATGAAACATTCATTCTCTTCGACGAAAACACTCTTTGTATTTCGATCACACCTCTTTCTTCTCACTCAACCACGCCTCTTCAACTATAGAGATTGCTAATCTCTTTCCTTCACTATTTCCGCTACCACCTTTAAGACAACCATATACCTTGTCGTGTGATTGTTCTATGAACATTTGCAATGCTCGAGAAGAGCTACATAACTTTGTGTGTGTAGCTTATCATACGTTAACCACCATCTGTCTTGACATTGTCAAGCTCGTCTCCTCCCATCTTTGTTTGTTTTCTTTATTATTATTATTATTATTTTAGCGTACGGAACATACTGAAGATAACATCGTCGACATTCTTTCTTTATCCCTCAAGCACGATTCGTTAAATTATCTTCGTCAAGGTTTAGGAATGATGGAACACATTCTATAAATCGTTCTCTTCTTTTCTTCTAGTTTTGATTCTGGTTTGTGTTCTATTTCGTGTCGTGACAACTTAATTACTTCATCCAAAGTATTTTAAGCATTTTTAATTGGCGAAATGCAAATTAAAATGTCACCCCCGTCACAAAATTTGTCAAAAACCAAGCCATCTCCTGTTGGCGGTCCAGCGGCCCCCAAAACTATTCTGGCGGACCCCAGATATGTCTGAGACCGCCGGCAGCAGGCTTGTGATATATGTCATTTCTTTTTCAAATCATAAAACGAACATCCTTTCTCTATCTCTCTTGCTGCTACGAGCTAACGTCTATCCTCCTATCTCAACACTCATAAGCATCATTGCTTATATTGTCAATAGTCAAGTGAATTTCATCATGAAATGCGTCTCATTCTCAAACACAATCCTTACAATCGTCATACTCACAAATCCCCTCACATCTTGGTCCTCACTTCTCGTAAACGTCTTTTCTCACCTCAAATGGCCTTTTCACTTCTAAGTGGTTCTTCTAACTTTCAAGAGTCCTCTCACTTCTACTAGTCTTCTTGCTTCTGATAGTCGCTTCACCTCTAATAGTCTTTTTGCTTCTAATGTTTCCTCTCACACCTAAATGTTCCTTTTCACTTCTTACATATCCGTTTTATATCAAAAATAACCCTAAAAAGATGAAAAATGGATATATTATGCTTGTATATTGTGTGTTTTGTATTTTGTGATGTGTAGGTACGGATATTGCAAAAATCACAAGAAAAGAACCAAAAACCGGACAAAAACAAACACGAGACGGAATGAGTACACAAGAGCCGGGAATTATCAAGCTTTGGTCAACAAAAGTCAACCATGGTCAAACATTGGTCAACTCACAAGATGATAAAACCTATAAAATTACCAAAAAGCCCTTAAATGTTAAATCAATTTCACCAAAAGTCCCTAAACCAATAACATCGTTAGTCCTTTGTTACTTAGGGACTAACGATCGTTAAATCAAATGTTAACCCTTAGCCCTAAACCGAGCCCAAACAAATAAACCAAATCCCGTGGCCTAATTCCTTTTATATAAGCCCAAGTCAACCCTTAACCGGGTCAAACAAAGATATTAAAAGAGAAAAAAAGGCGCGAAGGTGTTTTTACTATTCACCTTCGTCCCAAACTTCACCCTGCGTCAAAATCAAGCGGGTAAAACCCACTCCCTACACTCATCCACGTGGCTTCAAAGATGCTAAGTACTAAGCTCCACGTTGGCAAGCAAAAAACGTCATCAAAGGCCAATGATTGGCTAGCTCTGACAAAAGGAATGGCACGTGTACATCAAAGAAACACACCAAATAAGGGAATTTGCACTAAAATTAGTGCAAAAGAAGCACAATCACTTCCCAATGAATGGATTGCCACGCTGGCAATCTGTGTGCTTTATTCTCATCCAACGGCTAATGATCAGGATCTAATGATTAGAAGGAATGAAGGGTTGAGATCAAGTGGAGCGTGTATGAGCCTAGAACCTTCCCTCTTGGCCTATAAAAGGAGCCTCAACCTCACTCACAAAAGGGAGTTTTTTTAGCAAGTAGTTTAGCTTATTAAATGTAATTTTAGCTTATTAAGTTGTTTTAGCTTATTGTTTTTCATTAAATGTAATTTTTCTAGTTTGTAATCAGTTTCCTTAATCAATAAAAGTTTGTTTTCATTTAAGCTTAATTTGCAATTCATGTTTCCACTTATAAGCATTATAGTTTAAATAAGCTCTTTTGTGTTCAAATAAGTTCAATAAGCTGTCATTTATACTCATAAGCTAGTAGGATACTCAATTAAGCTCTTAAAGCTTAAATGAGCTTATTGTCACTCAATTCTACCCTTAAATTAACCTCACATCTTAATTTTGGAAAGGTGAAACAACCAGAATGGAAGGGTTTCCCAGGACCTCACTACTTAACTATGAAAGCTAGAGCTTGTTGATAAGCTCATATAGCAATTTACAAGCCTTGTTGGCAAAGGCAATTGTAATTCTCATTTTGCCATTTATAGCGTTAAATCTGTGTCTTACTTAATATTGCTTATTGTTGCTATTATATTGTTAAAATAGCTATATTTGTGCTTCATCATTGTTTATCTATGCTTATTTAGTTCATATCTTAGTTTAAATCTCATTTTATTAGCTTATGTTATAAAACATTTTAAAAAACCAAAAATAATAGCATATCATGTTAGCTTATTGTTCCTGCTTATTTGCTTTTTGAAATATGTTCTTTAGGTTTGTTATAAGCTAGTTACTATCTGGTATTACTAAGTTGAGCTTAAATTTTAAGTTTTATAAGCTGATTATGAAATTGAACAATTTAAAGGGGTGTTTGGGTCAAGGCAGTACTAACTCAAGTTAGTACTGCCAAGATCCTTTTGGTCCTTTAAACTGAATTTGAAATTTCATATTTACGATTATAAGGCTATGGATTAAGGTGCTTGATAGGTTGACTAAGAAGTTTCAATATTTATGTAGTTAGTTGGAATCTGCACCAAAAAGCTCAGTTTGGATTACTCTTTGTGCTTGTTAAAAAGTTATTTTAGCTATTTTTGTTCAATTCTTTGCTCTTAGTTAAGTGTTTAATAGGTGTAGTAATCAAGTTTTTAGGACTGCACTAGTTGCTTTAAGTTTAGGATTATCTAAGTGTTAAATGCATCAGTTTGCAAATCAGTTTTTCTAGTCTTTTTCAAGCTTAAAATTCAGTAGGTAAAAATAGAAATTTGCTTTTAATTTTTAAAGCACAAGTTGCTTGTAGGCCATATTAGATTTGTTGAGTTAATTTTGTTTAAAAAAGCAAATTTACTATCTGTTTTTAAGCATGAAATCAGTACTTTCTCATTTTCATTAAGTTTTGAAAAACCAAAAAAATAGTGTCATTCTGTCTGCAACAGCTTTTTAACTTAGCCATTTCATAGCTTATTTGATTTTCAAATTGATTTTCAATTATTGTTTTAAATAGCTTTTAAGATGAGCTTTCTAGTGGTATATGTCTTATTGCTATAAGGGATCATTTGCTTATTAAAAAATAAGCCTAAAGTTGCTTGTTTTTCTGTTTGGTAATCAGTTTATGTCAAAGTGCTTAGTTTGATTTTTACAGCTTATGGCTTATCCTTTTTGCTTAATTTTGGTCCAGAATTGCTTATTAGGTTAGTGGTAGGGTGTAGGTAGCTTATTTAGTCTAGATTCTAGCTTATTCAAGTTTTCTAGCTTCTTTAGTATTGTTAAAAAGAAAAAAAATATTTTAAGTCATTTCAGTCAAGTTTTTAAGCTCAAATTCTAGCTTATTTAGTGATTTTCAGAAAAATTTGCTTTTGTTAAATTTGATTATTTTGAGTTGTTCTAAAAGTTTGTTCAAAAAGTTTTCAAATATAAAAAAATTAATAAAACAAGAGGCCAGGACTCGAACCTGCGACCTCTTGCTCACAACCTTAAACACACACTCGTTAACCATTGCACCAGACCAGGGCTATCTGTTATGATAGCCCAAGTCAATTCTTTTAAATACATTTTGAGAATGTATTTTTCAAAATAAGTCGTAGCTTATTCAGGGATTTTAGGGGCTTATTTGGCCAACTTATTTTTAGGACCTAATTTAATAAAAATCAAGTCTTTTCATCTTATACAATTTGTGATTTTTCCAGATTTTTAGAGTTAACTTTACTATTTTTAAATCATTTTCTTTTATTAAAAACTTTAAAAAACATAAAAATAAAAATTAATCAAAATAAAATAAATTTACTTTTTTAATAAAATTTTCCTTTTATCATAATCTAGGTTTAGATTAAATTTGCTCTCGTAGACTTAAATTAGTATACTTGCTTATAGTGCGTTTTTCTTTAATTTCCCGTTAATGTTTTTTAAGTGTAGAGATTTGCTTAATGATTAATATGCTTTAATTTTCCTTATATGTTTTATATGTTCTCACTTGTAGAAATAGATAATCAATTCAAAATCTTTGAAACCATTCAAATCATTGTCCAAATCAAAAACGAGGTCTCAATTTCATAATTCTTGGGGTATAAACGACCCGGTGAACACTTACCGGATAACGTACGATATTTTCGTGTGAATTTTCCTTATTACCTTTGTCCTCAAGGGTAGTTTTGGAAATTCAATACTTTTATATTATATGTATTATAATTGACAACTCATCAATCAATTTTTGGCGCCGCTGCCGGGGAATTGTGTTAAAGATTCTCTCGTTTGAATTTGTCGATCGTGATTTGGAGAACCTTTCGTCTTTGAAAGTTACGTCTTTTTGAAAAAATCAAAAATATAAAAAATATATTAAAAAAGTAAAAAATATTTTTCTTTTTCTTTTTATTATATGTAGAAGTTAATAGATAAATAAATAAATAAAAAATACAAAAATATTTGCTCTTCCGAATTTTTTGATTTTTATTGTGTTCTCTTAAATAGTAAAATACACAAGCAATTTAATTCTCTTCGTAGAGAATTTGTGAATATCTATTAATAAGTTCCCGAACTTAAGATTCAAAAAAAAGTAACTGTCTTGTGTCACTTACGAAAAAGGCGCACCTCTTTTGTGAAATAAGCTATTAGGAGGGTTGTTCCACGGAACTACGACCCAAAGGGACAAACGTTTTTAAGGCGATTCGCTTACACCTCTACGTCCCCCGTTTGCATGTTTTCACTTAAAGAGTTACCCTAAGTTTGTTGATTATTCGGTGAAACAAAAATATTTTTTATGTTAAAATTTCTCTCCTCGATTGTTTTTGTTTAGTGGCATGCGCCCTAGAAATTCCAATTTTTCAAAATAATTCAACCCGTAATCATATCCAAGACGCGAAATAGAAGAGCGTGTCCAAACGTAGTCGAACCCGAGCTTCGTACTATCGTTGAAGTTGCACCAATGGCGGAACGAACAATGGAAGAGCTACTCCGAGCACCCACGGAAGGGTATGGAGAAGCTATCGTCATACCGGAAATTAATGCGGATCATTTTGAAATTAAGACGAATTTGCTACAATTAGTTCAAGCTAGCCCGTTTCACGGTTTCGAGAGGGAAAATCCTCATACTCATATTAACAATTTCAAAAAGGATTACCCGACTTTGAAGTTTAGGGATGTGCCGAATGATGTGATTAAACTTATGATGTTTCCATATTCGCTCGAGGGGGCCGCTAGAGTTTGGTACGATAAAGAACCTCCTAATTCGATCTTGACTTGGGAGGATCTCGTAACCAAATTCGTGAATCAATTTTTCCCTCCCTCGAAGACCACTCACTTAAAAAATGAAATCTCTCGTTTTACCCAAAAATTCGAGGAGACATTTAGTGAAGCATGGGAACGATTTAAGGAAATGCTTAGAGCTTGTCCCCACCACGGATTTACGAAGTTAAACCCGAAAAAACAGAAAAAAAATAAGATAACTTTCTATAATGGTTTAAATGATAACGATCAAGACTCCTTAAATGCCGCGGCGGGTGGAAATCTTTTGAGTAAGACTACTAGAGAGGCTTTGAACATAATTGAGAATAAATCAAAAGTTCGTTATTCACGAAATAAATCGAATGTTTCTAGGATGAATACGACTTCTAGGGAAAGTTCTAGTAAGACGGATGAGAGAATTGATAAGCTTGCGGATCAAATTTTGACCTTAGTTGAGATTGTTTCTAAGAAAGTTCACTAACTCTTCACCGCAACGGTTAAAGTGGTTGAGGAATCTTGTGTTACTTGTGGTAGTGCTCATGCTTGGTATAATTGTCCCTAATACCGATAACAATCAATCTAGTGTTTGTGCTGCAACGGGTTCTTACAATCAAGTGGCTCCTCCAACCGTGTTTAGAACACACAACCACATGGTACCGACACGGTTGCTCCCCGGTGCAAAAAATAGACAAAAATAAAGGATAATCAAAATCAGGTCAAGGGGATAATTTTAAATCGAGGAAATGATTTTCATGGAAACCAAGGTTTTCAAAGCTCAATTAAGCCCCAAACCAAGCTCCAAAATTTTAAAATCAAGGAATTCAAACCAACCTTTTCAAGTTCCTAATAATCAAGTTCAACAAGGAGTTCCAAATGAGTTTTCAAATTATATGAAATATAATGATCAAATGATGAGAAACATGCAAAATTAAATCAATTCGTTGAAAGGAGAATTTAAGAATGAAATTCAAAGCACGATGAAGACTCAACAAGCTATCTTGATGAATCAACAAAATATTTTTCAAACTAACTTGCAAAATATGTTAAGTGGATTCTTCCAAAACCAAGATTCAACTTCGGGTACTCTTCTGAGTAATACCATTCCAAACCCAAAGGGTGAGATGAAAGCGATCACTACTCGAAGTGGTGTTGCTTACGAGGGACCCTCGATTCCTACGAATCCTTCTCCTAAAAAGGTAGTGGAACGAGAAACCGAGGAGACAACGGATAAGAAGCAAACAAATTTCCAAGGAAGTACCGCTCACATCCCACCTTCGGTTAATCCCATTCCAATTTCGGAACCTGATGTTTAGAAGACTTTACCTAAGCCGAATATTCCGTATCCTTCGTGACGTAATGATCAAAAATCCCGTGACAAAGCTTCGAATCAAATGGAGAAGATCTTTCAAATCTTTCAAGATTTGCGCTTCGACATTAGCTTCGCGGATGCTTTACTTTTAATACCAAGATTTGCTCCTACGATTAAGAGTTTGTTCATGAATAAGGAAAAATTGCTTGAATTAGCTAAGATACTGTTAAACGAGAATTGCTTGGCGATGCTCCTCAAAAAGCTTCCCAAAAAGCTTGAGATCCCGGCAAATTTCTTATTCCATGTAATTTCTCGGGAATGGATCTATGTTACGCTTTGGCCGATCTTGGCGCGAGCATAAATCTTATGCCCCTTTCCTTTTGTAAAAATTTATCTTTACCCGAACTTACACCAACTCGGATGACTTTAGAACTAGCGGATCGATCTATTACTCATCCTAAAGGACTCGCCGAAGATGTTTTTGTCAAAGTTGGGAAATTTTACTTTCCTACCAATTTTGTTATTGTTGATTTTGAAGCCGATCCTCAAGTACCTCTCATACTTGGGAGATCCTTTTTGAGGACCGGTCGTGCCTTAATTGATGTTTATGGAGAAGAAATAACCCTTCGAGTTGACAACGAAGCCGTCACTTTTAATCTTAATCAAACTACGCGATACTCCTCGACATATAATGATTCATTGATAAACAGAATTGACGTCATTGATGTGGCTTGTGAGGAATTTTCTCAAGAAGTACTTGGTTTTTCGAATAATTCTTCGGGTGGCAATCCCACTTCGTCTTCAGACCCGATTCTTTCTTCTACTACCCCTGCGTTCACTCCTTTTGAAGGAGGAGATTTTATTTTGGAAGAAATTGAGACTTTCTTACAAACTCCGGATGAGTTTATGGATTTAGATGATGATTTCTACGACACGGAGGGAGATATTCTTTACCTTGAGCAATTGTTAAATGAAGACCCATCTCCGACTCTCCCTCCAAAGAAGAATGAGGACCTAAAGCAAAAGGAAGTGACCAAGGCAAAACCTTCGATTGAAGAGCCTCCGGAATTAGAGTTAAAAGATTTACCATCTCATTTAGAATATGCTTACTTAGAAGAAAATGACAAGTTACTAGTGATTATTGCAAAAGGTTTAAAAAATGTTGAAAAATAATCCCTCTTAAAGGTGCTTAAATTACATAAACGGGCCATCGCTTGGAAAATCACCGACATAAGGGTATCGACCCTCGTTTTTGTACACACAAAATCTTGATGGAGGATGATTACAAACCCATAGTTCAAAGTCAAAGACGGGTTAACCCAAAAATTCATGAGGTAATAAAAAAAGAGGTCCGAAAACTCCTTGATGCCGGAATGATTTACCTGATCTCCGACAGCCCATGGGTTAGTCCAGTGGATTGTATTCCCAAGAAAGGAGGAATAACCATTGTTGCTAATGAAGCGAATGAATTAATTCCGACACGTTTAGTTACCGGGTAGAGAGTTTGTATCGACTATAGGAAATTAAATGAAGCAACTCGAAAAGATCATTTTCCATTGCTGTTTATGAATCAAATGTTAGAAAGATTAGCCGGAAATGAGTTTTATTGTTTTCTAGATGGATTTTCGGGGTATTTTCAAATACCAATAGATCCCTAAGACCAAGAGAAAACTACTTTCACATGCCCGTATGGAACTTTCGCGTACCGTCACATGCCTTTTGGCTTGTGTAATGCTCTCGGTACTTTTCAACGGTGTATGATGGCCATATTCCATGATATGATCAAAAAGACTATGGAAGTGTTTATGGATGATTTCTCAGTTTTTGGGGATAGCTTTGATTCGTGCCTCTCCAATTTAGAAAAGATGCTAAAAAGGTGTGAAGACACGAATTTAGTTCTAAATTGGGAGAAGTGCCACTTTATGTGTAGAGAAGGAATTGTGTTAGGGCATAAAATTTCTTACGGCTTTTGCCCGTTCGACTAAATAAAACACTAAACTAAATAATTATTGCAAAATTATTAATCATTAATCACTTATTAAATTCCACACTTAATTCACTAAACACAAATTTACTTAACAAGCATAAAAGTAAACTACTCACTAAGCATGATGATCAAATAAACAAAGCTAAACATTTTAAACTAAGCTACACTAATGTATTGAAAAAGGATATAAAATTGAACCGAATCGAAAAGCTGCAAATAAACGATAACCACCCGATTTAATAAGCTAAAGAAAATATTCAAATTCTATCTAGCTTATTAAACCCATAAGCTCCGCGCCTCATGAGTTGACCGGTACCAAACCAACACAAAAACACAAACTGTTAACAGTTACCATAATTTCAAATTGCAATTCCTATTTTACTACTATGCTAATTCATGAACCCAAAACAAATACATAGCCCAATTCAACACCAAATGCAGGCCTGAATAGTGAAAAACTAAACGCAGGCCCAAATTGAATTAAATGTGGCCCAAACTAAAATGATTTCTTCTAACCAAAGAAGGCCCAAACAAACTAAGACATATCTAAACCTATTAAGCATTTACCGAATCAAATTATAAAACTAAGATCAGATTTTATAAATCGAGTGAGCTCTAGTCAAAACAATGAACGAAACTAAGCTTAATATACAGAGACGAATTAAGCTTTTTCAGAATAAGCAACTAGGAGGTACGAATCCAATAAGCAATCTACTTCTTTTTATCTATATGGCTCCAAAAACCTAAAAAAAATTAGCTAACAGTTAGACGAAATAATCAGAAAATTGAATAGATTCATACAGCTACCTTTGCAATATCGTATACTAATTAGATAATAAGCCAATGATAACTAAGATAGATATCAAATAAGCAAACTCGAATTAATCCACAATGTGCTACAAATAACAATAAAGCATCGAATGACAAATTCAAACATTAGCACGAGACACTAATAAGCAAACTAATTTGAATAAGCTAAAACGATTTAGATCAAATAAGCAAAGAGTGAACAAAATTAAGCTAGAATGATTACCAAGCAAACATATAAGCTAAACGAATCTGATAAGCTATAAATGAGCTTATCAGATCTTGAATAAGCTCAGCTAATTAAAACAGGAAATAAGCACTAAAAATAAGAAATAAGCAATAAGCAATTTAAGAACAAACCATAATATTCATTAAGCTAAACCAAATCTTGATTACATCACATCCAAAAATGACATGCGATCTCAAACAGTTATAATAAGCAGTAAAATAAGCTAATCTAAAACTAAATAAGCTGAAAAATGAAAATAAGCTAAACTAAATCTAAACTACTCCTAAGCTAACCAAATGAAATGTGGGGGAGCGGATTGTATATATAGGAGTCCAAGCGGTGAGAAGTGTCAACTTGCATCTTCAACCACCACATTTAATAGCCAATTATTGGCCTTGAAAGTCACTCCCTCGGATCGATCAAAAAAGGCAGTCTTGATCCACTGTTTAGAATGTGACACGTGGATGTTGACATGCGTACCTCGTACGCATTAAACTATAGCCGCAGGATTCGATTTTTCTTTCATTCTTGCAAACTGAATTTGAAGATTGAGATGTCACATTTTGCACCGCCACATGGCTTCATATTACATTTCCATTTCCTCTTAGTACTCTGTCACGTGGACTCATTTGATTTATTTCTTGGCACGTGACACTGACGTCACTACCCATCAAATTAATATTCAGTATAACTTTGGACTTTTGACTTTATTTGGGCTGGTCCGGCCTATTAAGTGGGTTACGGGCTGGCCTAATAAGATCTGAGGGCACCGTTGGACTCATTTTCCCGCGCTCTTTCCAATGGCATGCTCGGGGGCTTTTCACGACTTTGTCTTGATCTTGATTATTAAGCACTCTTGATCGAAACGAACCTGTAATTACCTATTTTTGCACCGTTTCCAATCCGTTTTACTTGCAAGACATGAAAATACAAACAAGCATATATGCATGATAATTATCCATATTTTAGCATTTTTAGTCTGATTAATAATGTTTTACGTGGTACAAAAGATGTATGTTTTAGCACACATCAGTCTTGGATTTTCAAAAGCTAAGAATACCACTTCCGAGAGTCAAAGCAAACCAATCGTGTTTGTAAAAGAGAGTCAAAACAGTGATTCGTCAAATATTCATTTAAAACCCATCGTTCCTCAAATTCATTTTTCAAACACTCGAAGTACTCAATTACCCATCGTAAGAAGTGAAACCACAAAACAACTTTACAAACCAGTTTCACGCAATGGACTTGGATACACTAAAACTTGAGTCGACCATAGACCACTCTTACCAACACCTAATAGGAGACCTTCAGCTTCATACAATCAAAGAAATATTTCTCAAAACAACAAGTCTTCATCAAGAAGAAACTTTTCAAAGAATCAAAGGTCTTCACATCATCAATACAGCTCATCCCAAAGGAGAGACAAATCCTACCCAAACCAAAGATTTTTTAGATTACGAAACCCTTAAAACTTTAAACCAAGATTTCAAAACTAAAGAAATCTTAGAAACAACCCATATTCTATGTTTTCAAGGTTTGTTCTTGAGACACTTAGTGTCTTACTTCAAACTTAGGAGTTTTTTATGCTAACACAAATGGACCCAACAACCATTGGGGACCAAGCTTTTGAGTTATATGTTTGTTAGGTATAAGGTTGAACCGGTCTATTAGATTATGGATAATAGTTGATCTAAGCACATCATCATTAGTAGAAGATTGTTTACTTCATATAAGGAGTATCATGGTGTACATAAGTAACCTTTTAGGAAAGGTCATCGGTAGACAAAAGCATCAATGGTAGATCTTTATCGCGTGGTCGCGAAACCAAAATCATCTATAAAAATCGAGCTAAGTGTTCCTTTTATGTTTATAAACCTTTAGTTGTTTTATATTTTAGTTGTCAAAAATGCTATGTGAACTTGTTTGATACTAGATAGCTTACTTTTGTCACAACTTCAAAATTAGGAGAGCTTATAAACCTAAAGGCAATTAACATAAAGTGAAACTAAACTTGAATGCCATACGTTTAGGATATATATTTATGTGTTTACAATTTTCATAACTTGAATACATCATAATCTAAGTTTTAGGCCTTTAAGAACACATAAAAACCATCAACAACGAAACCAAAATAAGATATCAAGTTTTAGAAGTTGCTTTAGTATTTTGGCCATAACTCCTTTATTTAGACTCCGATGTAGTTGATTTAAAAGGCCACGGAAAGAGAAAAAGGAGCTATACACTTTGAGAATGAAATTTGATTAGTCTCTGGCACGTTTAGCACGTGTTGGAGCGTCATAAGCGTGTCAACTGCTGTTTGGATTTTAGTATCTTTTTTGAAAACTCGCGTTTGGCATCCATAATTCCTAAAACTCGTTTTCCACACTTCATTAGGTTTCACTAAGATTTCCAAGACATAAAACATACAATTGGTATTAGTAAAAAATGATAAAATGCTAGCTAGGAATCAAAGGAGAAGTGAATTATATACATGCAAATTGGTAGATAACTTCAAAGATCAAATTTTCCTTGCATCTATAGTAGATAACTCAACACTTTGGCATAGGAAGTTAAGTCACGCCAATATGAGGATACTTTAAAACTTAGCTTCCAAAAGGCTAGTAAGAAACTTACTAAAGTTAAGTTTTGATAGACACTTTTGTGATACATGTGGTCTAGGGAGTCAAGGCATGCAAATAATTGGACTAGGAATGAAGTGTCAACTACTAGGATTTTAGAGTTGTTATAGTTAGATTTGTTTGGTCTATCACCAACTCAAAATTATGGAGGAAACTTCTATACTTTGATGATTATTGATGATCACTCAAATTACACTTGGGTAGTGTTTATTGAGTCTAATGATGACGCATTAGGAAAGTTTAAATTCTAAGTAAAAAGCATGCAAACCTACATGATTGTTCTACTGTTTCAATTAAAACTAATCATAGTAGTGATTTTGATAAATTGCAATTTGGAAGCTTTTGTGAATTTCACAAAAGTTTTGGTGTCATGCTTAAGATACGACTACATATACTTTTAAAAGGGTTTATATTAGAAAAGTAATTAATAAAACACCCTACGAAATACAAAGTAATAGGAAGTCATCATTAGAGTATCTAAGAGGCTAGATGTAATCCAATAGATAAGTCATTGGTGAGTTGAATGAGAGAACACTTAGGTCTAAGATAAAACAAGCTTAGGATTTTCGCATGGCATTTTTCAAAGTCCAAATTGCACGAGTCTGGTTGAGGTTATTCATGGTTAATATGCACCATAGGATTTTGATTTGAGAGAGGTGTTGAGAGAAAGGATAGATGTATAGAAGTTGTTTGCATAAACTATATAGGTGTTAGTAAGAGTGATCATCAATAATTATAGGAAATATATATATATATATATATATTAGACATTATATACACATAATTATATACACTTTACATTATTATACTATTTACACCATATATATATATATATAGTATATATTTATACATATGAAAAACACAACATATATATATATATATATATATATATATATATATATATATATATACCTATATATATACATATATATATATAATATAGGGAATTATAGATATATATAGGGACATATATTATTATATATATATATATATAATATATATATACATATATATATTTTATATATATATATATAAATATATACACTTTTATAGACATATATACATAAAATATAGACATAATATAGATATTTTAGGACACAACACACACACACATATATATATTATATCTACATATATAAACATATATATATATACACACATAGATATATATATATATATTATATTTAGATATTTTATAATTATAAATGTTATATATTACTCATATATATATGACATATATATATATATATAATATATATATATATTATATTTATATATATATATATATATTATTAGAAATATATACATAAATATAGACTATATACTATATTTATATATAGTATATATATATATATTTGGACATACTATAATTTTAAATATAGGAATATAAGGATATATATCTATATATATATATATATATTTATATATATATATTTATTTATACATATATATTATATATATAGGCACATATTTAAGATAAATATTGATCATATATTATCGCTATATATATTATTATATATATGTTTATATATATATATTTGGATTATATACTTTATGTGTTTTTATAGTATATATATATGTGTTTATATTTTATATATATAGTATTTTTGTTATATATGTTATCTATTTATGTAGATTATATTGACCATATATATTGATATTATATATAGATATATATTATTTATATATTAGAATATATATATATATATATTTTATTTATACTAATATATATTAATATATACGTATATACATTTTTATACACACATATATATTATTTATATAATATTTACACACCTATATTTTTATTAAGATATACATTAATATTGTCTATATTTATGTATTTAGGTTTTTATTATAAGTGTATATATATATATATTTTAGGAATATACATATATATACATTTTTAGTATTTTTTCTTATATAGATATTTAATATTCAGAGACTAGTTATTGACTTTTAATTTATATTTTTGGATGATATATATAGATATTGTTATTATGATTTTTGAAATATTATAGATATATATATTTATGATATTTATTTTTTTATAATATATATATATTTATATTTATGATATATGTTTTTTTTATGGTCGAGATTGGTTGTGTGTTTTATGTGATGTTGATTGATATTTAGGGTTAGAGAGGTTGATTCTATTTATAGATAGATTGATTCTTGTGTTGAGTTTCTGTTTAGACTTGTTATTGATTGTAATCTAGTTTTGTTGTGTTGGAGTTTTGTTTATTGGGTAGGTGTTTGTTTTGATAGATATTGATGTGTGTATTAGGTTTATGTTGTTTTGTTGGATTTTTTTTAGATGTATTTAGTTTTATTTACATATATTTATATATTTGTTATATTTGTTAGATTTTTGGATTTTTGTTTTATATTTGGTGTTTAGATGTTACTTATATATGTATACATATTGATTTGTGTCTGACTATTGTTTTATTTAGACAAATATTTTTATTGTTTATAGACAATAGTTATAGAGTATTACTATATTTAGTTATTTACAATAATTTATATTTATATTATATATATATATGTACTATATATATCTATTTATGTATATATTTATTTTTTATGGATATTTATATATATATATATATAATAATTTATATATATTTATTATATATTTATCTATATTTGTATATATTATATATATATGTATTGTACATTTTATATATATATATATATATATAGATATTGTATATATGTCTATATTTTGTATATATGTCTTCTATAGATATATATATAATAGATAGATATTTATATTATATATATTTTTATTTATATATATATTTGTCTATATATTATGTGTATATATATACTTTGTAATAGGTTATATTTTATATAATAATATATATATATATATATATATATATGTGTGTGTATATATTTATATATGTATTTATGTAGATATATAATTTATATTATGTGGTGTGAGTGTGTGTCGATATATATATATTTATGGTCTAGATTTATGTATTATATTGTCTTTTATTTGTGTATATATATATATATTTTTATATTTTTTTATATTTGAATATTATATATATATTATATATATATATAATTAATATATGTCTATATTATCTCTTATATCGCTCTCCCCCTACTCTCCCTACTGGCCCTCTCACATACCCTATACCCTCCCCCTCATACCCTGGCTGCTATCTACTAGTACCCCCTACCTACCCCCCCCCCCCCTACCCCCCCATCCTACCCCCCCCCCCTACCCCCACCCCCACCCCTATATATATATATATTTGTGTGTGTGTTTTCATATGTATTTATTATATATATATAAATTATTATATATGTGTTTATATGTATATATGTATGTGGTATATATGTTTGTGTTTATATGGGTATAATATATATATATGTTTTATATAATATATATATATATATATATTTTATTTAAATATATATATAGTTCATGCAAAAAACACTTCTATACATCTACCCTTTCTCTCAACACCTCTCTCAAATCATATAGCTATGGTTTGCATGTTAACCTTAAGAACAACATCAACTAGACTCGTGCAATTTGGACTTTGAAAAATGCCATGCGAAAATCCTAAGCTTGTTTTATCTTAGACCTAAGATATTTCTCTCATTCAACTCACCAATGACTTATCTATTGGATTACATCTAGCCTCTTAGCTTACTCAATGACGACGTCTATTAATTTGCTATTTCGTAAGGTGTTTTATTAATTACTTTTCTAATATAAACCCTTTTAAAAGTATATGTAGTCGTATCTCAAGCATGATACCAAAACTTTTGTGGAATTCACAAAAGCTTCAAATTGGCCAATTTATTATGATATCGTTTTATTGGAAACTTTTAGAACAATGATGTAGGTTTGCATGCTTTTTACTCAGAATTTAAACTTTCCTAATGCGTCATCATTAGACTCAATAAACACTACCCAATGTAATTTTGAGTGATCATTAATAATCATCAAAGTATAGAAGTTTCCTCCATAATTTTGAGTTGGTGATAGACCAAACAAATCTAACTATAACAACTCTAAAACCCTAGTAGTTAACACTTCATTTCTTAGTCCTATTATTTGCATGCCTTGATCCCTAGACTACATGTATCACAAAGTGTATATCAAAAATTTATCTTTGGTTAAGTTTTTTTACTAGCCTTTTGGAAGCTAAGTTTTAAAGTATCCTCATATTGGCGTGACCTAACTTCCTATGCCAAAGTGTTGAGTTATCTACTATAGATGCAAGGAAAATTTGATCTTTGAAGTTATCTACCAATTTGCATGTATATAATTCACTTCTCCTTTGATTCCTAGCTAGCGTTTTATCATTTTTTACTAATACCAATTGTATGTTTTATGTCTACGAAAAATTTTAGTGAAACCTAATGAAGTGTGGAAAACGAGTTTTAGGAATTACAGATGCCAAACGCAAGTTTTCGAAAAAAAGATACTAAAATCCAAACAGCAGTTGACACGCTTATGACGCTCCAACACGTGCTAAACGTGCAGAGACTAATAAATTTTTTTTCCATTCTCAAAGTGTCTATGCTCCTTTTTCTTTTCGTTGTCCTTTTTAAATCAACTACATCGGAGTCTAAATAAAGGAGTTATGGCCAAAATACTAAAGCAACTTCTAAAACTTGATATCTTCTTTTGGTTTCGTTGTTGATGGTTTTTATGTGTTATTAAATGCCTAAAACTTAGATTTTGATGTATTCAAGTTATGAAAGTTGTAAACACATAAATATATTTCCTAAACATATGGCATGCAAGATTAGTTTCACTTTATGTTAATCGCCTTTAAGTTTATAAGCTCTCCTAATTTTGAAGGTGTGACAAAAGTAAGCTATCTAGCATCAAACAAGTTCACATAGCATTTTTGAAAACTAAGATATAAAACAATTAAAGGTTCATAAACATAAAAGGAAAACTTAACTCGATTTTCATGAATGATTCTGCGTTCGACGGACACGCGAATAAAGATACCAACTTTAATGCTTTTGATCTACGATGGACCTTTCCTAAAAGGTTACTTATGTACACCATGATACTCCTTATATGAAGTAAACAATCTTCTACTAATGATGATGTGCTTAGATCAACTATTATCCATAATCTAATAGACCGGTTCAACCTTATACCTAACAAACATATAACTCAAAAGCTTGGTCCCCAATGGTTGTTGGGTCCATTTGTGTTAGCATAAAAAAACTCCTAAGTTTGAAGTAAGACACTAAGTGTCTCAAGAACAAACCTTGAAAACATAGAATATGGGTTGTTTCTAAGATTTCTTTAGTTTTGAAAACTTGGTTTAAAGTTTTAAGGGTTTCGTAATCTAAAAAATCTTTGGTTTGGGTAGGATTTGTCTCTCCTTTGGGATGAGCTGTATTGATGATGTGAAGACCTTTGATTCTTTAAAAAGTTTCTACTTGATGAAGATTGGTTGTTTTGAGAAAAATTTCTTTTATTGTATGAAGTTGAAAGTCTCCTATTAGGTGTTGGTAGGAGAGGTCTATGGTCGACTCAAGTTTTCGTGTATCTAAGTCCATTGCATGAAACCGGTTTGTAAAGCTTTTTTGTGGTTTCACTTCTTACAATGGGTAATTGAGTACTTCGAGTGTTTGAAAAATGAGTTTGAGGAACGATGGGTTTAAAATGAATATTTGACGAATCACTGTTTTGACTCTCTTTTACAAACATGATTGCTTTTCTTTGACTCTCAGAAGTGGTCTTCTTAGCTTTTGAAAATCCAAGACTGATGTGTGCTAAAACATACATCTTTTGTACCACGTTTTTACATTATTAATCAGACTAAAAATGCTAAAATATGGATAATTATCATGCATATATGCTTGTTTGTATTTTCATGTCTTGCAAGTAAAACGGATTGGAAACGGTGCAAAAATGGGTAATTACAGGTTCGTTTCGATCAAGAGTGCTTAATAATCAAGATCAAGATCAAAAGTCGTGGGAAATGCCCTACGAGTCATGCCATTGGAAAGAGCGCGGGGTGAAAATGGAGTCAACGGGTCTGCCCTCAGGATCTTATTTAGGCCAGCCCGTAACCCACTTTAATAGGTCCTGGAACAGGCCCAAAATAACAGTCAAAAGTCCAAAGTTATACTGAATATTAATTTGATGGGTAGTGACGTCAGTGTCACGTGCCAAGAAATAAATCAAATGAGTCCACGTGATGGAGTACTAAGAGGAAATGGAAATGTAATATGAAGCCATGTGGCGGTGCAAAATGTGACATCTCAATCTTCAAATTCAGTTTGCAAGAATGAAAGAAAAATGGAATCCTGCGGCTATAGTTTAATGCGTACGAGGTACGCATGTCAACATCCACGTGTCACATTCTAAACAGTGGATCAAGACTGCCTTTTTTGATCGATCCGAGGGAGTGACTTTCAAGGCCAATAATTGGCTATTAAATGTGGTGGTTGAAGATGCAAGTTGACATCTTGCCTCAAACGGCTTGGACTACTTATATACTACAATAGCGCCCCACATTTCATTTGGTTAGCTTAGGAGTAGTTTAGATTTAGTTTAGCTTTTTCATTTTTCAGCTTATTTAGTTTTAGATTAGCTTATTTTACTGTTTTTTAACTGACTCCCGCACTCCACACACCCACCCCCTTCCCCTTTGAATTTTTGCTTTCTCATGTTATTTTGGTTGGTGTATCAAGATTTGTTTAGCATTAATGAATATATATGGTTTGTTTCTTTAATTGCTATTGCTTATTTCTTATTTTTAGTGCTTATTTCCTGTTTTAATTAGCTGAGCTTATTCAAGATCTGATAAGTTCATTTATAGCTTATCAGATTCGTTTAGCTTATATGTTTGCTTGGTAATCATTCTAGCTTAATTTTGTTCATTCTTTGCTTATTTGATCTAAATCGTTTTAGCTTATTCAAATTAGTTTGCTTATTAGTGTCTCGTGCTAATGTTTGAATTGTCATTCGTGCTTATTGTTATTTGAGCTCATTGGATTTAGATTCGAGTTTGCTTATTTGTTATCTAGTCTTAGTATCGTTGGCTTATTATGCTTATTAGTATAGATATTGCAAAGGTAGCTTATGAATTCTTATTATATTTCTGATTATTTCGTCTTAAGTTGTAGCTAATTAGTTTAGGTTGAGCCTTATTGATATAAGAAGTAGATTGCTTATTGGATTCGTGCCTCCTAGTTGCTTATTCTGAAAAAGCTTAATTCGTCTCTGTATATTAAGCTTAGTTTCGTTCATTGTTTTGACTAGAGCTCACTCGGGTTGTTAAAATTATGATTTAGTTTTAAATTTGATTCGGTACCATGCTTAAATAAGTTGTAGATGTTGTTTAGTTTGTTGGGCTTTTTTGGTTAGTAGAAAATCTTTTAGTTTGGGCCACATTTTTAAATTCCAATTTGGGCCTGCGTTTAGTTTTTCATATTCAGGCCTGATTTGTGTTGAATTGGGCTATGTATTTGTTTTGGGTTCATGAATTAGCATAGCAGTAAAATAGGAATTGCAATTTGAAATTATGGTAACTGTTAACAGTTTGTGTTTTTGTGTTGTTTTTGGTACTGGTCAACTCATGAGGCGCGGAGCTTATGGGTTTAATAAGCTAGATAGAATTTGAATATTTTCTTTAGCTTATTACCGGTGGGGTTATCGATTATTTGAGGGCTCTTCGTTCGGTTAATTTTTATAGCCTTTGTCAATACATTAGTGTAGCTTAGTTGAAATGTTTAGCTTTATTTATTAGATCATCGATTGCTTACGTGAGTAGTTTACTTTTTTGCTTGGTTAAGTAAATTTGTGTTTTGTGAATTAAGTGTGGAATTTAATAATGATTAGTGATTAATAATTTGCAAAAAATATTTAGTTTAGTGTTTTATTTAGTCGAAAGGGGCAAAAAGCCGTTTGATTAAGTAAGGCATTATTAGTAATTAATTTCTTGATAAAAGTTGATTTTCTATATTAAGCCAACGTTTTTGGAGAATCGATTTATTAGACAGAAAAATAGTATTTAGTTCATCATTAAGATCTAAAATTTCACACATAAGAATCTATTCACATTTACTTGACAAGCATATTTTTTTTCTTTATATATCTTTCATCTTATTAGCTTGCTTGTTAATTAGTATAATCTAGTTTTTTCATTTTCTTTAGTTTTAAACCAAAAACAAAAATATTCAATATTCGAGCATTAAACAAAATACTTTCGTGGATTTCAAGGGGATCTATTGGTATTTGAAAATACCCCGAAAATCAATCTAGAAAACAATAAAACTCATTTCCGGCAAATCTTTCTAACATTTGATCCATAAACGGCAATGGGAAATGATCTCTTCGAGTTGCTTCATTTAATTTTCTATAGTCGATACAAACTCTCCACCCAGTAACTAAACATGTTGGAATTAATTCATTCTCTTCATTAGCAACAACGATTATTCCTCCTTTCTTTGGAAAACAATGCACTTGACTAACCCATGGGCTGTCGGAGATCGGGTAAATCATTTCGGCATCAAGAAGTTTTAGGACCTCCTTTTTTATTACCTCGTGAATTTTTGGGTTAACCCGTCTTTGACTTTGAACTGTGGGTTTGTAATCATCCTCCATCAAGATTTTGTGTGTACAAAAATGAGGGTCGATACCCTTGATGTCGGTGATTTTCCAAGCGATGGCCCGTTTATGTGATTTAAGCACCTTTAAGAGGGCTTCTTTTTCAACATCTTTTAAACCTTTTGCAATAATCACTGGTAACTTGTCGTTTTCTTCTAAGTAAGCATATTCCAAATGAGATGGTAAATCTTTTAACTCTAATTCTGGAGGTTCTTCCATTGAGGATTTCGCCTTGGTGACTTCCTTAAGGTCTTCATTCTTCTTTGGAGGGAGAGTCGGAGATGGGTCTTCATTTAACATTGCTCAAAGTAAAGAATACCCCCCTCCATGTCGTAGAAATCATCATCTAAATCCGTAAACTCATTCGGAGTTTGTAAGAAAGTCTCCATTTCTTCTAAAATAAAATCTCCTCCTTCAAAAGGAGTGAACGCAGGGGTAGTAAAAGAAAGAAGCATGTCTGAAGACGAAGTGGGATTGCCACCCGAAGAATTATTCAAAAAACCAAGTACTTCTTGAGAAAATTCCTCACAAGCCACATCAATGACGTCAATTCGGTTTATCGACGAATCATCATATGTCGAGGAGTATCGCGTAGTTTGATTGAGATTAAAAGTGACGGCTTCGTTGTCAACTCGAAGGGTTATTTCTTCTCCATAAACATCAATTAAGGCACGACCGGTCCTCAAAAAGGATCTCCCAAGTATGAGAGGTACTCGAGGATCGGCTTCAAAATCAACAATAACAAAATCGGTAGGAAAGTAAAATTTCCCAACTTTGACAAAAACATCTTCGGCGAGTCCTTTAGGATGAGTAATAGATCGATCCGCTAGTTCTAAAGTCATCCGAGTTGGTGTAAGTTCGGGTAAAGATAACTTTTTCCAAAAGGAAAGGGGCATAAGATTTATGCTCGCGCCAAGATCGGCCAAGGCGTGACATACATCCATTCCCGGGAAATTACATGGAATAAGAAATTTGCCGGGATCTCCAAGCTTTTCGGGAAGCTTTTTGAGGAGCATCGCCGAGCAATTCTCGTTCAACGGTATCTTAGCTAATTCAAGTAATTTTTCCTTATTCATGAGCAAACTCTTAATCGTAGGAGCAAATCTTGGCATCAAAAGTAATGCATCCGCGAAACTAATGTCAAAGCGTAAATCTTGAAAGATTTGAAAGATCTTCTCCATTTGATTCGAAGCTTTTTCATGAGATTTTTGATCATTAAGTCTTGAAGGATATGGAATATTTGGCTTAGGTAAAGTCTTTGGAACATCGGGTTCCGAAATTGGAATGGGGTTAACCGGAGGTGGGATGTGAGCGGTACTTCCTTGGAAATTAGATTGCTCCTTATCCGTTGTCTCCTCGGTTTCTCGTTCCACTACCTTTTTAGGAGAAGGATTAGTAGGAATCGAGGGTCCCTCGTAAACAACACCACTTTGAGTATTTCCCCGATTAAAATTATTCTGTTGACCTTGATTTTGATTATACCTATTTTGACCATTGTTTTGCCCATTTCTTCCAAAATAAAATCTCCTCCTTTAAAAGGAGTGAACGCAGGGGTAGTAGAAGAAAGAATCGGGTCTGAAGACGAAGTGGGATTGCCACCCGAAGAATTATTCGAAAAACCAAGTACTTCTTGAGAAAATTCCTCACAAGCCACATCAATGACGTCAATTCGGTTTATCGACGAATCATCATATGTCGAGGAGTATCGCGTAGTTTGATTGAGATTAAAAGTGACGGCTTCGTTGTCAACTCGAAGGGTTATTTCTTCTTCATAAACATCAATTAAGGCACCCTAAAAAAGGATCTCCCAAGTATGAGAGGTACTCGAGGATCGGCTTCAAAATCAACAACAACAAAATCGGTAGGAAAGTAAAATTCCCAACTTTGATAAAACCAACTTCGGCGAGTCCTTTTAGGATGAGTAATAGATACTTATCCCACAGTTCTAAGTCATCCGAGTTGGTTGTAAGTTCGCCTGGTAAGATAAACTTTTTTCTCAAAAGGAAAGGGAGCATAGATTTATGCTCGCGCCAAGATTGGCTAAGGCATGACATACATTCATTCCCGGGAAATTACATGGAATAAGAAATTTGCCGGGATCTCCAAGCTTTTCGGGAAGCTTTTTGAGGAGCATCGCCGAGCAATTCTCGTTCAACGGTATCTTAGCTAATTCAAGTAATTTTTCCTTATTCATGAGCAAACTATTAATCGTAGGAGCAAATCTTGGCATCAAAAGTAAAGCATCGCGAAATCTAGAATGTCACGAAGCGCAAATCTTTGCAATACAGATTTGAAAGATCTTCTCCATTTGATTCGAAGCTTTTTTACGAGATTTTTGATAATTAAGTCTTGAAGGATATGGAATATTTAGCTTAGGTAAAGTCTTTGGAACATCGGGTTCCGAAATCGGAATGGGGTTAACCGGAGGTGGGATGTGAGCGGTACTTCCTTAGAAATTAGATTGCTCCTTATCCGTTGTCTCCTCGGTTTCTCGTTCCACTACCTTTTTAGGAGAAGGATTAGTAGGAATCGAGGGTCCCTCGTAAGCAACACCACTTCGAGTAGTGATCGCTTTCATCTCACCCTTCGGGTTTGGAATGGTATTACTCGGAAGAGTACCCGAAGTTGAGGCTTGGTTTTGAAAGAATCCACTTAACATATTTTGCAAGTTAGTTTGAAACATATTTTGTTGATTCATCAAGACGGCTTTTTTTGTTGTGTCTCATCGTGTTTTGGAAATTTCATTCTTATTTAACTTCTCTTTCAACGAATGAATTTGAATTTTTGCATGATTCTCAGCCATATTGATCCATTAGTTCTCTTGTAACTTGAAAACTCATTTGAAAACTCTTGTTGAACATGATTATTAGGAACTTGAAAAGGTTGGTTTTGAAATCCTTGATTTTGAAAATTTGGAGCATGATTATTTTGAACTTGAAAACCTTGATTTCCATGAAAATTATTTCCCCGATTAAAATTATTCCCTTGACCTTGATTTGATTCTATACATATTTTGAACATGTTTTGCACGGAAGCAAACCGGGTAGGTGCCATTTGGTTGTTAACTAACACGATTTGGGAGAGTTACTTGATTGTAGTTTACACGTTGCCGCAAAAAAGCTTAGATTGATTGTTATTGGTATTAGGACAATTGTACCAAGCATGAGGCCCACTACAAGTAACACAAATTTCCTCAACCGCTTTAACCGGAGCGGGAGTGACAACTTTTTTAGAAACAATTTCAACTAAGGTCGAAAGTTGGTCTGCAAGCTTATCAATTCTCTCATCCGTTTTACTAACACTTTCCCTAGAAGTCGTATTCATCCTAGAAACATTCGATTTATTACGTGAATAACGAACTTTTGATTTATTCTCAATTATGTTCAAAGCTTCTCTAGTCGTCTTACTCAAAAGATTTCCACCCGCCGCGGCATTTAAGGAGTCTTGATCATTCTCGTTTAATCCGTTATAGAAGGTATTAACTGAGTTAATCCGTAATCCGTGGTGGTGGTCAAGCTCTAAGCATTTCCTTAAATAGTTCCTATGCCTCACTAAAAGTTTCCTCGAGTTTTTTGTGTAAACGAGAAATTTCATTCTTTAAGTGAGTGGTTTAGAAGGAGGGAAAAATGGATTCACAAATTTGGATTACGAGATCCTCCCAAAGTCAAAATCAAATGGTGGTTCTTTCTCGTACCCCAAACTTTACGGGCCCCTCGAGTGGTATGGAAACATCATAAGCTTAATAAACTCATTCTTTTTTCCAGTACATCTCTAAATCGTAAAAGTCGAGGTATCCTTTGAAACTATTAATATGAGTGTGGGGGATTTTCTCTTCATAACGTGAACGGGTTCGCTTGAACTAGTTGTAAACAATTTGTTTTAATCTCAAAGTGTCCGCATTAATTCCTGGTTTTTAAACATTAAGCTTATAAATACCCTTTCTTGTGGGTGCAAGGAGTAGCTCTTCCATTGTTCGTTCCGCCATTGGTGCAACTTCAACGATAGTACGAAGCTGTGTTCGACTACGTTTGGAGACTGTTCTCTCTTCGACGTCTCGGAATTGTTACGTTTGAATTATTTGGGCAAGATTGGAATTTCTTAGTGCGCATTCACTAAACAAAACAAATGAAGAGAGAAAAATAATATATTCAAAATTTTTTGTTTCACGTAATAATCACAAACTTTAGGGTAACTCCCTCAATTTAAACTTGCAAACGTGAGGGACGTAGTGGAGCGAATCGCCTTTAAAAACGTTTGTCCTTCGGGGTCGTAGTTCCGTGGATACAACCATCCTAAAGCTTATTTCACCCACACTAGATGTAACTAGTTCGGTTCTAAAAGACTTTGCTCGTTCGGTCCTTAAATCTTTAACTCGTTCGATCGTTTCTCTTTGAAGCTTGTTCGATCCTCCTAGTTCGGTCTTCAAGGTATTTCCCTGGTTCGATCCTCCTTGTTTTCCACTCGATCGGTCCAACCTTGAATGCCACTAGTTCGGTTCTCTAAGAATAAACTCGTTCGGTCTTTGAGGAGTTGAGCTCGTTCGATCCCCACTAGATACTGCTAGATCGGTCCTTGAAGTTTAAACTGGTTCGATCCAAACTAAATCACACTCGATCAGTTTAAAAGGTGTGTAGCTCGTTCGATCCTCTTGTTCGATTGACTTGTTCGATCCTCTCGTTCGGTGGGCACAAAACACGAATCCAAAGACCTTTTTCTTGCTAGAAAACACCACAAACAACCTTTAAATCTCCAAAACAAGTAATGATGACACGATCCAAGACCACGAATTCGATCAAAGACGCTTGTTTTCGAAGAGTGTTTCGAACCAAAAGAAAGGAAAAAAATAGAGACCCCCCTTTTTTTAAATACTTTTCGAACCAAAAATGATGAAAAAAAATCACGAGATCGTTGATTGCTAACAAGATGGTTTGATTGATATTAGATTAAACATAAACCATCTTTGAGTCAAGAATCAAAAACAAACAAATAATCAAAACTAAGAAATCAAAACCCCTTTTTTTTCGAAATCAAGAAAAAAATATAACAAACCAAATCAATTCATCAATCTTGTAGGCTCTTGATACCAGTTGTAGGTTCCAAGATCATTCATACAAACCTTAACAATGATGTGTAGAATCAAGATGCAGAAAATTAAAACTTTATTGATGATTGAAAGAAAAACCCTTTTGGTGGCTAGAAACCCTAACAATATTATAATTGACTAGCTAACCTAATTTTGACTAAACTAGGTGTATTTATACTAAAAGCATTAGCCTAGGAGGCCTTTGTGGGCTTTTTCATTAATGGCCCGTTTACATAATATTACACGCTTAAACGAGCTAGACTTTTGTCTTGTATCTTCGAGTGACCGAAGCTTCTTTGTTTGGGTCCATTTATGTGATCCTAACATAAACTAAATAAGCCGGGAAAAAGCTTAATAGCACTCGAAGTGCTTATTATAACTAAGATTCAAAAAGGTGTTAAAAGAAATGATAATGCAACTTAGGACGTAAAAGTCCCAAGGGCACGTTGGTGAGAGGTGTGTGTGTTGAGTCGTTTATAAAGGGTGAGACTAGGTTGAGGTCAGGGGTTCGAGCCTTGCTCACCCCTGACTTCCTTGGTTTCCCTTTTTTTTATTTTTGCAAAAAACCTAAAAAGCAAAGTTATAAAGCAGATAAAAATAAGCTATTTTTGTGAAATCAACTTTTTTCTAAATCACTAATAAGCTGGGAAACAGCTTAAAAATCAGACATAATACACTTAACCATTTTTTTAACTTTTAACAAAACTAAATAAGCTAGAAAACTAAGATAAGCTAGAAACAAAATCAAATAAGCTACTAGCAACTAACTTCTAACCTAATAAGCTAGTTTAAACAAGAAATAAGCAAATTAAAAGACAATAAGCTGAAAAAGCACTTGGAACACAACTGAGCTCAAAACAGACAATGAGACAACTTTGAGCTTATTTTTAAGCTAGCTAGAGGAACCTTATGACAATCTAGCTTATACCTACTTAAAGCTCAGCTTATAAGCTACTTGAAACAACAAACAAAAGACATTTTGAACTTCAATTAAGCATTGAAAAATCACAATGAAAAAGCTACTTATGCTGTTTTTGATGTTTTTGGTTTTTTCTATGAAAAGACTAATAAGCTAAATCCTGGACCTAATAAGCTACAAACAACTTAATATAAACCTAATAAGCTAGTTAAGACAGAAACTGAACAAAAACTTATGGCAATAAGCTAAAAATCTCAGATAAGCATTTTGATACAACTTTTAACCAAACAGTCCCTGGAGACAACTTTAAGCTTATTTTAAGATAAGCTAATGGATCCTTATGGGAATTCATCTTCTACTACTTTAAAACTTGACTAATAAACTACACAAAACCACTTTTAAAAAGTATTTTGAAAATCAAATGCTTAATCAAAAGCTTAATGAAAAAGCTGCCTATGCAGTTTTACCTAACTTTTGGTTTTTGAATGAAAAGACAAAAAGCTAATTTTAAGCTCAAAAATAGATGACTAAATAAACTTTTTAAAACAAATTAAGCTGAAACAGATTGAATCTTACCTACAAACTACTTGAATACTAAAAATTAAGGTCTATTAACAACTATTACCTTCTGATAACTAAGCTTGAAATTAGCTACTTGGCTTTTTATGACTGCTGATTTAGCTAACAAATGCATGCCTAGCAAACTATCTTCTACTTCTAATAGAACACTAAAACAATTACAATTCCACTAAGTATAAAAGCTGGAAACAATTAA